>CAUYON010007150.1:0-51315 GCA_963573935.1 Arctocebus calabarensis
TTGTTGTTGTTGTTGTTGTTGTGGAGACAGAGTCTCACTCGATCGCCCTTGGTAGAGTGCCGTGGCATCACACTGCTCACAGCAACCTCCAACTCCTGGGCCTAGGCGATTCTCTTGCCTCAGCCTCCCGAGTAGCTGGGACTACAGGCCTAGTTCAATCTTGATAAGTTCTGTTTAGGAATTTATCCATTTCTTCTGGATGTTATTATTTATTGGCATGTAGTTTTTCATAGTAATCTCTAATGATCCTTTACATTTCTGAAGTATCAGTTGTAATGTCTCCTTTTTATTCCTGATTTTATTTATTGGGTCTTCTCCTTTTCTTCATAGTTACTCTGGTTAAAGTTTTGTCAATTTTATCTTTCAAATATAAACTTTTTGTTTAATTGATTTTTTTTGTTTTCAATTTCATTCATTTTAACTGTGATTCTTATTATTTTCTTTTACTAATTTTGCATTGTTTTGCTCTTGTTTTTCTTTCTTTATGATACATCATTAGCATCATTTTTTGAAACTTTTCTACTTTTTTATGTAGACACTTATTACTATAAACTTTCTCCTTGTTACTCCTTTTACTGCATCCCATAGTTTTTGATATGTTATATTTTCATTTATTATAAGAAATTTTTAAATTTCCTTCTTATACACTTCATTGATTCCCTGGTCATTGGGGAAAATATTTTCCTAATTTCTACATCTTTATATAGTTCCCAAATATGCCTCTTGATATTGATTACTAGTTTTATTCCAGTGTAGCCAGAGAAAATGCTTGGTATAATTTAAATATCATTGAATTTTGTAAGACTTGTTTTGTAGCTTAACATATGATCTATGAAAATAATTCACTAGCTGAGGAGAAGGAAGTGTATTCTGTAGTTGAGAAGAATGTATATTCTGCAGTTGTTGGAACAAACATTCTGCAAATATCTATCAGGTCCTATTGGTTTACAGTGCAGATTAAGTCCAATGTTTCTTTGTTGTTGTTGTTGTTGTTTTATCCGAAAGATCTGTTAAATGCGGAAAATGGGGTGTTGAGGTCTACAATAGTTATCATATTGAGGTCTATCTCTCTCTTTAGCTCTGATAATATTTGCTTTATGTATCTGGGTGTTCCAGTGTCCAGTGCACATATATTTAGAACTATTATATCCTTTTCCTGAACTGACCTCTTTATCATTATATAAAAATCTTTCTTTTTACAGTTTTTTCTTGAAATATATTTCATGTAATAGAAAGATAAATACACCTCCCTCTTTTTGGATTTCCATGTACATATATCATTTTTCCATTCCTTTATTTTCAGTCTTTATGCGTATTTATAGGTGAGGTGTATTTCTTTCACACAACATATAATTGGCTCTTGCTTTTATCTTTATCTGTTTAACCAATTAATGTCTTTTGGTTGGAGAATTTAGTTTGTCACATTCAGCATTATTGATAGGTAAGGACTTACTACTGCTAGGCTATTTGGTTTCTGGTTGTTTTATCATTCTCCCTTTCTTCCTTCTTGTCTTTCATTATTAAGAGTGATTTTTCTCTGGTAGTGTGTTTTGATTTCTTGCTTTTTATTTTTTCTATATTTCTTATAGGTTTTACTATTTGAGGTTACCAAGATGCTTGCAAAAAACCACTTTATAACCAATTACTCTAAACTTATAACTACTATGCTTACAAACAAATGCAAATATACGATGAGAAATCCTATAATTTAAGTCCATTCTACCACACCCATATTTCTAATTTTTTGTTGTTGTTATTTTTTTCCATACTTTTTTATTATCTTTCTCTCAAAATGTTGTTACATGTATTTTAGTTAGATTTCTCTTGTAGTCATCCTACACAAGATATAAGTCATTTTTACACAGCAATTACAGCAACAGAGTATACTACCTTTATGTGTTTACTCTTTCTGTGCGTTTACTTTCACTTGATTATTGGTCACTTACATTCTTTTTTTTTTTTCATATTAAAGAACTTCTTTTAGCATTCCTTATAGGACAGGTTCAGTATTGATAAAATCCCTCACAGTTTTCTTTTTCGGGAGGGTTGGAGTGGGGAAGTTTTTACTTCTCCCTATGTTTGAAGAATATTTTTGCATGATACAATATTCTAGGGTTAGTGGTTTTGTTTTTCCTTCATCACTTTGAACATAATCATACCACTCTCTGGTCTTTGAATTTTCCACTAAAAAGTTTGCTGCCAGACATATGTTATTTTATTCTTCTTCCTTGCTTCCCTTGGGATCTTTTATTTATTTCTGACCTCTCAGGACTTTGAGGTAGTTTTGTTTGAGTTAAACATGCTTGATGTGCTATGACTTTCTTGTCACTGAATATGGATATCGTTCTGTAGGTTTGAAAGATTCTCAACTATTATTTATTTGAATAAATTCTCTACTCCAAACTCTGTCTATCTCCTTTTTAAGGCCAATAATTCTTAAATTTGCCCTTCTGAAACTGTCTTCTAGATCTTATAGGTATGCTTCATTCTTTTTCTTTTCTAGTTTGCTTTTTCTCTTTGGAGTATTTTCAAGTTGCCTGACTTCCAGTTCACCAATTCCTTTTTCTGCTTAGTTAAATTAATTGTTGTTGAGATTCTCTGATGTTTTGTCAACTGAATTCTTAAGCTCCAGAATTTCTCCTTGTTTTTCTTATTATTTTAATCTCCTCGTTAAATTTCTCCTATAGGATTTTGAACTTCTTCTCTGTGTTGTCTTGAGGTTCACTGAGCTACTTCAGAACACCTATTTCAAAGTCATTTTTTGAAAGATCACTTATCTCCTTCATTACAAAATTGTTCACAAGGTGCCTTATTTGGTTGATCTGGTGAAATCATGTTTCCCTAAATATTCTTGATGCTTATGGATATTCATTAATTTCTGGGAATTAAAGAGTGAGACATTTATTTTAAATTTAGCAATCTGAGCTTGTTTGATCCCATTGTTCTTGAGAAGGCTTTCCAGATATTCAAAGGGAATTGAGTGTTCTGATCTAAATCTTTGATCACTGCATCCATATTAGCATTGAAGTGCCCTAATCCCAGTAATGCTATGATTCTTGCTGGTACTTTCTTCAAGAACTTAAGTAAGATATGAAATACAAAGCAAAGTCTCTCACTCTTTTCCTGTACTCTCTGTGCTAGGTTACTGGAGTTGGGGAAGGAGTGAGGGGAACTTCTTTATGGCACTAATAGCTGGAACTATGCCAGAACACACCTGAAGCTAGCCAAGTGTCACCCAAAGCCCATGGTACATGCTGCCTGGCTGACTGTGATGTGTATTCAAAGCCCAAGGGCTCTTTCATAAGCAAGTGGTGACTAGAGGCTTCCCTCAGGGCAGCATATTTCCTTCTGCCCAGGATGAGTAAAGAAATGTTTAGGTACTAAAGCCTGAACTGAAAGGTTTCACAGGAATCTGCTTGGTATTTTACTGGGGCTAAGCAAGTACCTATGTTACAAAACAAAAAACTCTGAAATCCTCCTTACCCCCATGTGGGAGAAGATCTGACCTTGACTGCTTGGATTTGGGGAAGGGATAGCATAGGCCCTGGTGAAGTCAACACTGTTGGGTGTGTCACTGGTTTACATGCAGTCCACTTCCATTGGTCAAGCCACCATAGCTGTGGGCATTGCCCAAGGACCACAACCTTTTTGGCCTGCCTGCCTAACAAATTTTGTTCAGGCCACAATTTGCTTATTTTAGCCATTGGTGGCACTAGCCATACCTTGAGTTTCAGCGTATGTGATTTCCCTCTGACCAGGCCAATTAAAATCCTTCCTCTGCAGGCACTGGCAGAATTCTGCCCTGTGCTGCATTTCGTCCGCCAGTGGGCCCTGAGTTTCAATGTAAAGTTGAACAATCACTTCACTTTCCTTCCCCTAGGCATACAGATTCTCTCTCTCCTTGATACCCTGGTGTGGCACTGCCAGGGGATGAGAGACAGGTGACATAGACAATGCCACACTATCTTGTTTTTTTTAAATCATTTTTGTTATTTTAAAATATCTTTTTAATTATTTATTTTTATTTCAGATTAATATGAGTATACAAATTATTAGGCTGCATTGTTTGTGTCTCTAAGATAAAGTTCAAGTTGTAATTGAGCCCTTCATCCAGGAGGTCCACTGTATATACCCTTACATTATGTACATTAAGTGAGAGCTTAAAAATCCCTATCCATCCTCCACTATTCTCTTTCTTCCCTTCCCCTCCCCCATTTGAATTTTATGGATGAATAGTATTCCATTCTATATATATACACCACAGTTTATTAATCTGTTCATGGGTTGATAAGCACTTGGGTTGATTCCACATGTTGGCAATTGTGAATTGAGCTGCAAAAAACATTCTATTACAAATATTCTTATGGTAAAATATATTTTTTTTTATCCTGGGTACATACCTATTAATGGGATTGTGGGATCAAATGGAAGGTCTACTTTTAGCTCTTTAAGGATTCTCCATACTTCTTTCAATAGCAGTTTCATTAGTTAACAATCCCATGAGTAGTGCAAAGGTGCTCCCTTCTCTCCACATCCATGGCATCATCTGTAGCTTTGGTATTTTGTGATATGGGCTATTCTCACTGGGACTAACTGATATCTCAGTGTGGTTTTGTTTGCTTTTCACTGTTGATTAGTAATAATAAACATTCTTTTCATATTTAGTGGCCATTCATCTGAGTTTTTTTGTTCTTGTTGTTGTTTTGTTTTGTTTTGTTTTTTGGCACCCTGTGTAAGGTGCTGTGGCATCATAGCTAGCAGCAACCTCAAGCTCTTGGGCTCCAGGGATCATCTTGCCTCAGTTTTTCTGTTTTTAGTAGACTGCTTAGGCTGATCTTGAACTCCTAAGCTCAAGCAATCTACCTACCTTCCCTCCCAGAGTGCTAGGATTACAGGCATGAGCCACCATGCCTAGCCATTTGTCTATCTTCAGAGAAGTTTCTGTTCAAGTCTCTTGCCCATTTATAAAAAAGATTGTTTGCTCATTTCTTATTGATTAGTTTGGGTTCTCTGCAGGTTATAGTTATCAGCTCTTTATCAGATTCATAGCATACAAATATCTTCTCCTATTTTGAAGAATGTCTGTTTGCTTTAGTTGTGGTATCCTTAATCGTGCAGAAGCTTTTTAGCTTGATCATGTTCCATTTATTTATTTTTGGTGTTGCTGCAATTGTAAAGGGAGTTTTCTTCGTACAGTCTTTTTCCAGGCTGATAGAGATTTTCCCACACTTTATTCTATAATTTTTATTGTTTCATATCTTAAATTTAAATCTTTTATCCAGCAAGAGTCAATTGTTAAGTGATGAGAGGTGAGGTCCAGCAAGATTGTCTTTTCATCTGTCTGCAGTACCTGTTTCCTCAACACAATGTTAAAAACAGGTAGTATAATCACTCACTTCATTTTGGTTTTTCTGAAGGTGTTTTCTTCCTTGGATAATTGGTGGCAAATTTGGCATTTGTGTAGAGGGACAATTGTTGGAGATTTCTGTTTGGCCCTGTTGCACTGCCCTCTCCTCAAAGAGGGAACTTTACACTTGTATACATCAACATTGAAAAATATGAAAGCTCTCAAAAACTGTTACACCTCCAGGAACAAAGAAAAGAAGAATGAGCCCCAAAGTTAGTAGAGAGAAATAACAATGACCAGAGCAGAAACAAATGAAATTGAGCACTAGAAAAGATCAATGAAACTAAAAGTTGGTTTTTTAAAAAGAAAAAAAAAACAATGGCAAACCTTTAGCTAGACTGAGAAAAAGAGAAATGGATGAAATAAAAAATGAATGAGCAAACATAACAACTGATACTGCAGAAATACAAAGTATCATATGAGACTGTTATGAACAATTATATGCCAGCAAATTGAATAACTAAGAAGAAATGAAAAAGTTCCCAGAAACACACAACCTACCAAGACTAAATCATGAATAAATAGTGTTCTAGTTTGAATGTCTCTTACAAAACTTACACTGAATTTTACACTGAATTTTTTAACTTACACTTACACTTTACACTGAATTTTTTAACTTACACTTAATTTCCACTGTAATAGTTTTCAGAGGTGGAATATGAAGAGGTATTTATGTCATGAAGGCTCTTCTCTTATAAATGGATTTATGCCATTATTATGTTAGTGAGTTCAATTCCATCTTGCTCTCTCTTTGCCTTCTGCCATGTGATGCCTTCTGTCATGTTATGGCATAGCAAGAAGGCACTAATAACATGCCAGCATCTTAGTATATCAGCTTCCCAGTCTTCAGATCTAAGAATACTTCCAAATGTTCATTGTATAAGGCCATGATGAGGCTGATACCAAATCCAAACAAAGAAACTTCAAGGAAAGAAAAGTAAAAGTTGTTTGTTAGCTTATGAAATGACCTCGTGTATAGAAAACCTTAAATATTCAACTAAAGATACCCTATTAGAACAAATAATTCAGTAAAATTGTAGCATACAAAATCAGCGTATAAAAAATTCGTTGTATTTTTATACACTAATATTGAACCATTCACAAAAGAGATTAAGAAAACAATCACTTGTATAATAGCACCAGAATGAATAAAATACTTAATTTAACCAATGAAGTGAAAGATTTGCACATTGAAAACTATTAAGAGTGATCAATAAATTAAAGTGAATACAAATAAATGGAAAATACAAATAAATCTGTGTCCATTGATTAAAATAATTAATAGCATTAAAAAGCCCATTACTACCCAAGGGAAATTAAAGATTCAATGAAATACATACCAAAATTCCATGGCATTATTTATCGAAATAGATTACAAAAATCCTAAAATCCAGTGGAACAACAGAAAATCCCTAATAGGCGACACAATCTTCAATAAAAAGAATAAAGTTGGTAATGTCACATTTCCTAGTTTCAAATTATATTATAGAGCTGTAGTAATCAGAGAAGTATGATCCTGGCATAAAAATAGACACAATGTCACTGGAACCCCAATAGAAAACCCAGAAATAAAATCATGTATGTTTGATCAACTAATACTTGAAAAAAGTACTAAGAATACACAGTGGAGAAAGGATATTCTCAAATGAATGGTGTTAGGAAAACTGAATATCCACAAACAAACAAACAAAAAAATTAAATTGAAATTTATCTTATACCTTATATAAAAATCAACTCAAACTCATTAATTATTTAAACATAAGACCTGAAATCATAAAAATCCTTGAAGAAAATATAGGGGAAAAAACTACATGATATTGATCTTGGCAATGATTTTTGGTTATGCATTAAAACCATAGACAAGAGAAGCAAAGGTAAATATGTGGCGGGGTACATCAAACTATAAGGTTTCTTTACAGCAAAGAAAACAACCAAGAAAATGAAAAGACAACCAACCCATTGAGGGAATATGTAAGTGGTGATGCATTTTAATTTAACAGAATTCTAAATGCAAGTCATCTATTTTGTGAATTAATATGTGTTTATGTCACATTTTAAATCTTTTGGTAGTGTTTATACAAATCAGCAAACTTCAAAACTTGTGGCAATTTTGCTAAATATTATGCTAATATTCATTGAAAAATTTATTCCCTATTTATCATTTTGTTGCACTGAGATAAAATATGTTTTTTGCTTTTTTGAGAATCAATTCAGTTATCAATGTTTTCTATCACTGCCGGTAATTTAATGTACATATTAGAAACTTCTTCAAAATATTGCTCAAGAAGCTCTTCCACAGAATAAATGAGATTTAAAAAAGTACATTATTGATAATTTTGGAAAGAAGCTGCTTAGTGTTTTTTTTTTGTTCCAGCAAATATTCCACCACAAATATGTGTTTCATGGTAAAAACAGTCTGCATTATGTCTATGTGGTACAAATGGATTCTTGTGAATGTTAGTGGTACTTCTCCACTGGCGTTTGACAATGTTAGATGCTTAGAATGCTGTTAAGAATGTAAAAGTATCAGAAGGTCTGTTTACCTTGAAGGCTAGGATTAACTCAAGGCAAAAACAGAAGACAACATAGGGCTCCAGCCAATCGTGTGGCACCTTACAAGGCATTGCTCCTTTTACTTTCCCAGGACATGCCCTTGGTTTCTTGGCAGAACCCACCTATTTTGGCAGTATATCCCATCTCCTGCTGAACTGGCTCAAATAAAAGCATTTATTTCATATCTGAAAGTGCATAAGGAATTAGGAAACCAAGATTCATTACATATTGATTTTATTAGAGTGATGAAAAATGACATATAAGCAAAAGCAATAAACATTTAATATTTCATGAGATTTAATGATTGTGTATGAGAAGTTTCTTGTTTTGTCTTGTTTTTACCCAAAAGATAATATCAAATATTTAGTTTTATTGACAACCTTCTTTGGATATTTCTAATAATATGACTTGGCAATTTCTTTCCTAATAACTATTGCTTATAATAAGTATTAGTACCTAGTTTCAATCATCAGTGGGTAATTTTTTTTTTCTTTTTTTGGTGTCATCCATGTTGGAAGATAAAAATATACAGCTTTTTTTTTACATAATATCAATTGCCCACACCTTTAAAATATTGTGTCTTACCCAGGGGCTTTAGGACCTCAAGATTGTATGCTCTGTCTTACATACATGTGATAAGCATTTTTACTATTCTTTGTGTTTTCTAATACAATACAAAAAACTTTGGGTTTCTCCTGCTACTACCTTTTTGTTACAACTCTCTCCTAATTAGGATATATGCCTTTTTGTCTGCCTATGTTTTTGCTTTCCTATCATACCTTGAGGCTATCTTTAATTTTATGTCTACCACTCAAGCAAATGCAAGTTCCTAACTCTGAAATTTTAACATTTTAATTAGGTGGTTCATGGTATTATTAACAAAAGTATAAGAAAATGAGAAAGGCTTGTGTTCCAACAAGAGTTATACAGACAAAGTTTCAAATATAATGTGGGTAGTATGTTTGTGTGTGTAGGTGAAGGGAAGACTTTGCTTTGTTTACAAGAGGAGTATCTAGCTTATGTGTATTCATGCACTGTTTTAATAGCTTTCAGATTCAGTTTTGCTTTTGTACCATTTTGGGGTTTATGGTTAAGAAGCCTGCCTGGGTTAAAGCTGAGTAATATTTGTGGAGACAGTAGCACAAAAGTTATCAATAAATCCAATCGAACTTTAATATGATGCATAAAAAGGAAATTAATGTGGTTTACATCTTGGTTGAGCTAAGATTAACATTATTTAGAAGCATTGGATTGCACAGGAGCTGTCAATAATGTTGTTTTCTTTGCACAAAGAAAAGAAAGGAAGATGTGTAGATTTCATGAAGAAAGGCAAAAGAATGCAAATGCCTTAGGCCAGGTACAGTGAATGGCTCATGCCTGTAATCCTAGCATTCTGGGAGGCCAAGGTGGCAGGATCCTTTGAGCTCAGAAGTTCAAATCCATCCTGAGCAAGATTAAGACCTGGTCTCTACTAAAAATAGAAAAACATTAGCCAGGTGTTGTGAGTATTGTGCAGGTACCTGTAGTCCTAACTACTCAGGAATCTGAGGCAGGAGGATCTCTTGAACCCAGTAGTCTGAGGTTGCTGTGAGCCAGACTGATACCAGGGCACTCTACCCTGGAGCAAACAAAGTGAGACTCTGTCTCAAAACAAACAAACAAAAAACATATGCCACGCTGTTTATTTGTACTTTCCAAAAAAAATAGAATTTTATTTTAAACCAATATCATAATTTACTATCAGAGAAAGCATCATTTTGAGAAAAGTACAATAATTTAAAGGGAATTAAAAGACGATATACAGACTGGCGTATTCCTTAATCTGTTGCTGCTAATGTTAGGGAAGTTCTCAAAAAATGTTTTTTAATGTAATTTTTAACTGGTCCTTGATGAAATGAGAGCAAACATGTACTGCTAAAACTTTGTTTTTATAGTAACGAAAAAAGTTATAAAGGAAATAAGCAACTACACTCTTTTTTTTAATAGTCAAATGATAATTCTTACCATACATTTCACAAGCAGCGTAAGAGGAAAATAAAATAAAATAATAGCTAATTTAATATGATTTATTTGAAAATCTAGATGTATATGCAAGTTTTAAAACCATGACTTACCTCATGATGCATTTTAATTTGATATCTTTAAGAACAAATTAAATACATTTACTGTATTATTTTCATTGTAAAATTTATAAATATATGTATTCATCTTTTATGCATAAGGTTTAACAGATCCCTGTGTCCAAAATAGTGATCAATTAATTTATCAGAATTTAGTAGCATTCTAAAGAAAGAAAAAGAATACTTACCTATGTTACGTATGGAGATGGCTCTGAGCAAATTCATATTTATCTGTTGAAGGACTATGTGGTTGTTTTTTTTTGCAAGGCTCATGTCACCTGTTAAAATAGAGTCATTTGATATTTCCAGAATATAAATGCTTTGTGGTGGCAAGTTTATTTGTAGGATGAAGATGTATTTAATTCTTTATTTTTATCTGGGTTACTCAAAATGTTCCCTAAATCTGATCTCTACTCATGTTTGAGATAGGTTAATCTTTCTCTAACAGTGGAGAAATATTTACCACATAAAAGTATAAAATTAAAACTTATCAATAGAATAATATAGACAAAAACTATCCAATTATCTTCCTCCTAATTTTTCTATCCAAAGGAAATGAAGTCCTGTTGGCCATAAAATTCATTGAGTCTACCAGATAATTTGTTTAGAAAGTTTTTCATTATATTTTGAAAATATTCTGGATAAATTTCCTAATTTATTTTCTGTCAATAAGGAGCCTATGACATGAATTAAAACTAATCCTTGGATATACTTGTTTTATTTTTTCTCTTTTTTTAATATTAATTAATTGGCTTTCTTCTTATTTTTTATATATTGGCTGCATCATTCACCTGCTCTTACTTACAATAAAAGTAAAAAAAATATTTTTTCCAGAAGTTATACATGTGTGGGGTAGAATATAACTTGTAGAATTGATAAAGATACTTTTGTTCCTGAAATATTTTCTCTTTTCTTTCTCCTATATCTGCAAGGAGAAAAAAAAGTATATCTACTCTAGGTTTAAAACGTTCCCCAAACTCTGAAAATCTACCAGCTGTATCTTGAAAGGAGACTTTGGCTTTTGACTTTCTTTCCTGTCTTATGGATAAGAGCCCGGCTGTTTTCATAAACAGTGGCCAGCTGTTCAACGTCTAATACTGTTCAACACTCTCCCACTTTCCACAGGAGAAACGCATCTTGATTGCATCTTCTTCTACTGCCTAAGTTAGAAAACTCATTCACGACTTTGAATTTATGAATGTATGCTGAACCAAGATAATAAATGTTCAACTGCTGGTTTAAACCTGGAAGATGCCTATAAGTTTCAAAAACTTTCATTTATTAAACTGATTGGAGATATTTTATAATAAATAAGACCCTATTAAGTAAGAGGACAGTTGAGGGACAAGTACATGCTGAGCATTGATGAGAAATAGCCTAACCATGCAAATTAATTTCATGTAACAGCAAAACTGGCAACATGGAAATGTTAGGGGAGCAGAGAGAACTTGTAGTCCTTTTTGCTTGTCACACCGTGTAAGTGCCTCAAGAGCAGGTACAATCATATGAGGTGACCAAACTTAATTGTCACTTCAATTCTGTCTCAAAGAATGAGGGTACCAGGAATACAAAACCCTAAGCTACTTCATCACATAGGAATCTAAATTATTTATGTTTTTAGTTTAGACTTACTATTAAGATTGAAAAGATATCAGGTCAAAGAGAAAAGAAGGAAAAGAAGCAAATAAAATAAAAGCAACTTTGAGAGAGCAGATAAAATTAGGCAATATTTTTCTTTATGCTTTTCTAATCAATAATGATGTCAATTATTCTCAAATAAAATATTTGCTTTTGTGCAAAAACTGTCAGGCAAAAAAATCACTATTATAATCCAAATGACAGAAGATATCCTAGGTAGACATATGCTTATTGAAGGAAGAATAGATAAAGATGTCTGTATCCACGTGGATATATGTACATGGATGTATATAGACATGACATCGTTACCAAGACAACTTCATTAGAAGGAGACTGCCACAGACAGTAATTATATGGGGATGGAAGAAGGAAGATGAGAGGTGAAACTAGAAACTATTCTTCACGTGGGAATTCAAATATTTCATGAAGAAACATTCCTGTGTTCATAATTGCTTAACCATTTTTTCCTTCAGAATATTTTGAATTGCCCCTACTATAAAATATAGATTTTTAAAAACTCTTTATAATTATTTTTTAATGGCAAATGTGCTACATAAAATTCAATGTAATTCAGTTTGTTGCTAGTGAAGCTATAAGTACTTTCCTTACCAAATCAGTATCTATAAATTTGCAGTTCCATGAGGGCTTTGATCTAAGGAATATTAGTAAATGGAAGGATAAACGCCATAAGTACTTACAGTACTAAGTACATTTACAATGTCAACAGAGTATGATGTTAAAGCATACCAGAGTGTTTTGAAATATGATCATGGGCACTCCTTCCGAATAGTTATAGTTATATTAGTTGTATTGGCCACTAAAACAATACTTAGGTTATTTTCTTCATTATATTTTATATTCCTCTACATTTTGTTAAAAGACTCAAAGTAAACACAACTTTTCCAAAAAGGAACTTCTTATGACTATTTTGGATTTGCCTTGAAATTTAGAATTTGTACTTCCCAGCAGCTATGGATTTGCTATGAAAGTACATTTTCAAGAAGGAAAGGAAAAGCTGAAATATCAAGAATAATTTAAAACTGTGGAAAAATAAGGTTATTTTTGATGTGTGTAAAATGTCTCCATGTATAAAGCACTTTGACAGCCATTATATCATTTGATTCTCTCAACAAGCCTGTGAAGTTGGCTGGCGAGAAAATGCTATTTTTCCCATTTCCCAGATGAAGTGGGTGAGGCTCCAAACGCTTTCATGCCTTGCCTTAGAACAATGTACTCCTTACAAATGAGACAAATTCTGACCAGTTTTATCCAACTCTAATAATTCTCCTTCCCTACACAATCTAGCAGACTATCCACAAACTGGAAATGAAAGGTGACCAGTTGTTTAAAATACAGGAGATTAATTAATAGACTACCTTTACTTTCCAATTTAAACTTTATTTTGGTATGAAGAAACAATATTATTTAGGAATATTAAAGATGAAAAAGTTTTTCTTCATCAATTTGGTTCTTTTGCAAGGAAGTTCGTGAAATTGTTGCTGGAAAGACAGTAAACAAATCAAAATGTAAACATCCCAGTCACACCTCTGAGTATAGTAATAGTCATTGAACTTCAGAATTTTGGTTCCTTGTCTGGTTAATTAACAAGATTTTTAAAATATTTAATATAGGAGGATATTTTGGAGAAGAAAAATGAAATGAACCTCAAATTGACTGGAATTTACAAGCTCATTTAAAGAAAAGTCTCAGCTATTTTTTTTTTCCTTGCAAATGTAATACCTCGCCAGATGGCAGTCTTTGTAGTTTGTGGCTCTGATTCAAAAGGCATATTAACCGCCACTCCGCTAGCTTCATCAAGCTTTTACAGGCCTCCCTACAGAATGGGTTCAGCAGTAATTAAAGTAACACTCTTCCTCAGGGTGAAGTTACACTCGAAGAGTTCAGGGATGTTTTTCTTTCCCTCCTTTGGGTAAATTCCTTTCCCCTCCCCCTCCAAAAAATATGAGAAAAGGATGAGAGTGGAGAAAGCACAAGAGAAAGAAGATGGAGGGGGTGGAGAGAGAAGCTCAAAATAGCGCACCAAAGCCTGAGGCCCATAAGCTGTGTTAAAACTTTAGCATTTCTTTCATTTCCTACCAGACACTGATAGACAAACAGGTTAAAAAAAAAAACCAAGGAGGAAAAATATCATTTACTCACTGTAGCAGCAGGAAATCAAGGAAAGAAAATAAACATGGCTTGAATTGTGGGCCTTTAACCTGCTGGTCAGACAGTTTGATTCTGTGTGTATTTGTGTGCTGGTAAACGGCGCAGGGGAGGTGAAGGGACGGGAGGTTTGTGGGATTCTTGGGACTCCCACAGCTACCAGAGCAGCTGTACAAACACGCGCGAGCTTTGTTAAGGTACGGTGGGCAACAAGCTGAAACTGCTGAGCTATCTGACCTACAAATCCCTCGCAAAAGCTCCGCTGGAGGGCAAACCAGAAGTTATGTGTAAATGTTTTATCCAGCCAGAAGCTGGCTATTGGTCACTTCCGTCTCCTCTCTCTCACTTTCTCTCAATGGATGCTCTGCCTGTTGAGTTTGAAAGTAGCACGTTTAGATGCATAAATGAACACCTTAAATTCTACTTCCCTCTAGGCCGAATAGGAGAGGACAATGACTCAGCAGCTCCTCCTGCCTGGCTTTACAACGCGGGGCATGTATTCCACAATTATGAGCCATAACTTCAGTCAGGGCAATGGAACTTTCTGTTATTCTTTTTAAAAAAATTTTTTTTCAAACCCAGCAAATGCTTCACTTTAAGGTACCACGAACTTGACATATGCATTTTGTTAAGCAATTCAGACGTAAGGGATTTGCGTTGTCTCTTAAATATGGCATCTCTCACTGTGCCCTCCTTTTGCTTTTAGCCTAATTCACATCATCAGATAACCTCAGCTTGGCACGTTGTATCTTGAATGCGAACAGTGCAGAGGATCTACATTGCTAACTCCAAGGATAAACTTCCTAAGACTGCTTTTTCTTTTCTAAACATTTCTAAACTCTAAGTGACCTCTTTTTATGAAGCCTCCAAATGGCATCCAAACACCTTAAACATCATGCGGTTACTAAACTATAAAGACCATACAAAGGCTGAAGAAAACAACGTAAAATACTAACAGGTGAAGCAGGCTAAATTTAAGTAGAAAATGGCTTTTGTAAACATTCAGAAACATAGAGACATCTCAAAGTTTAAAATGTTTGGAAGCCACTTAGGACTTTGCAAAATCCTGGAAGTCACACTAAAAACAAAAAAGGCAAGTTACCACAGAAAGCTGTTTACTGCATGCCGGTGATTCTCCAACAGCTTAGAGTTCCGCGATTCTGGTCACCTTCAAGTAATAGTAAATGTTCAGACGTAGGTATATAAAACAAAAGTTGCATTTTCCTGAAATAAAATTCTCTGGTAGTCTAAAGATTGATTTTGAGAAATATTTGCCAAGTTCCTACAGTCCACTGAGCACCAGGCTCAGGTGAAAGGTGGTGGGAGGTGAATCACTGTTCTTGCTGTGGCAGAACGTGCACTCGGAAACAGAAGATGAAGCAGGCAGGCACGCACGTAACTGTTTCATTCATGAAAAAAGAGAGAAATGCACCAGAAAAGTGAAAATGCAAAACCATGAACACTCAGAAGTGACAGGAAGGAATACAGATAGGAGAAGTCAATAAAAACCATGCTTTAAACATTTTCATCTTTCCCAAAAATATCATAGGAAGAATTGTAAATACCTTCCATCATATTGAAATAATGATAAGATAAAGAAATAGGGATGACTTGTGGCTAAATAGTTAATGGCTACGCCGGATGAGTGATTTCCTATCGGAAGGGGCGTAGCTCTGCAAGTCAACCAAAGCAGAGGAGACCCCTGCCTCCTAGCTGCTATTCAGAAAGCAGTGTCTGTTCATTTTTCTGATGCAGATTCAGAGGTCACAGTTCTACATGACCTCTTGGAATCCAGAAAAGTCTAGCAACATTCAATGTTATGTGCTTTATGTAATCAAATTGACATAAAAATAATAAAACTTATCTCAGTATCATTTCTGCTGAGGTCTACAGGCCAGTTTTCTAAGCATTCTCTTGATATCTATTCTAGGAAACAGCAAGGAAACTTACCATATATGAAGGGTTTAATAATAACACAAATAATACAGCAATTCTCACATTGAGGTTAGTGATCACCGTTTGTGGTAGTTATGGTTTGATCACAGTTTATCTAATGTTTCTTGCCTTGTTTCTGTGAAATCAGAAGGATAGAGCCAATATACCGGCCAGGACCAAGGTAAATTCAGGAAAAACAAAACATCATGGCACAAAGCCACAGAGGGTAAAGTCTAACTGATACAAGAGTGAACCTGAACTTTTGCCCTTCACATAATAAAGCCTCAATTGGTCATTCTTCAACCTAAATATCTCCCACTTTAAAAACCAGTGATACCAGATACTGAGAAATCTCACAAAATTGTATCTGATTTAAGACACTTGGATGCTTAAATAAAGAGTAAGAAGTACTCTTAGCTAAACAGTTAAAAAAAGAGGGAATCAGATTTAAAACTACAAAATAGCAAAACTAAACATGATCTTCAGTGAAAAAATTATTGACCTGAGATTTAGGATACTTGTTTGCTCTACCAACTATCCAGAAAAGTTACCCAATCTCTGCTTGCTTTATTCATCTGTAAATAAGAACAAAAATATTTTCTCTTCCTGTCTTATATGGATTTTAAAAGATTTTAAAACTACTTACAACATTTTTCTTACCATAATGACTTTTTTTTTTTTGAGACAGGGTCTAACTTTGTCACTCTCAGTAGAGTACTGTGGCGTCACAGCTCACAGCAACCTCACACTCTGGGCATAAGCAATTCTCTTGTCTCAGCCTCCCAAGTAGCTGGGACTAGAGGCACCTGCCACAACGCATGGCTATTTTTAGAGATGAGGTCTCAATCTGTCTCAGGCTGATCTCAAACCTGTGAGCTCAGGCAATCCACCTGCTTCAGCCTCCCAAGTGCTAGAATTACAGATGTGAGCCACTCTGCCCCACAATAATGACTTTTACAAAAACAAGAATTAATTACTAAAATAATAATATGAAATGATAACATAAAATGATAGAACACATTAAAAGTCATCCATCTCTAATTAAATGTAATACTTTTAAAATTTCATAACAGTTGACCATTTAGTTTCACCAAGTATGCCAAATACCAAAGGCAAATTATTAACATTATCATTATTATAATTTTTATTATGCAACATTTTGTAACACATCACTACTACTAACTGCATTACAATTCTTATTTAGTGTCCTTACCATATTTACTTTGCTCATTTTTTTCAACTAAGACACCAGGTGTGAAAAAATTCTCTATTGAATTCTAAGCTTCCATCTTTTATAGTAGCAGTACAAACTAGATAAATAATAGTGTTCTGGATTATTTTTAAAATTAGAGCTATAAATTAATATATAAATACCATAACTGAAAAGATACTCCAATACACCAATGAACAAATTTTCAATGTAAGATGATATATGGGCAGTTGGTTTTGTTTGTTTGTTTGTTTGCTTGCTGGCTTATTATTGAGATAGACTCTCACTATGTAGCCCTTGGTAGAGTTCTGTGGCATCACAGCTAAAACTTTTGAGCTTAAGCATTTCTTTTGCCTCAGCCTCCCAAGTAGTTGGGACTACAGGCACCTACCACTACACCAGGCTACTTTTTTGTTGCAGTTGTCATTGTTGTTTGTCAGGCCCTGACTGGGTTCAAATCCGCCAGCTCTGGTGTGACTGGCACCCTAGCTGCTGAGCTATAGGCACTGAGCCCAGGCAGTGGTTTATAAAACCTCTGACCAGTAGAATATTTATGTCTCAAGATAGCATTTTAAAATGTAGTATATTTCAGATTTTAGAAAATATTTTGCATAATTTTATTTGGCTAGTCTCAGTTTTGATATTAGCCTACAATAATTCTCTTAATTTCAAAATATAAAATTAATTAATAAAGATGATTATCCCATTTTCTCACTATTACGTCTATTTTCCTCAAGCTATACACTTTAATATACAAATCTATTATGTATTTAAATGGCAGACTAAAGATGCATGAACTAAATTATAGTTTGAGAAGAGGGAACCTAATATTTCTTGAGTGACTGTCTTTCTTGAGTGTGCTATACAATAACAACAGACAGCAAGTGTGTCCCTGAAGCCTTACCCACTCATGGGAAGTAGGTATACAGCTATCTGTTCATTCTGTCAATCTACCAAACTGGTGGTATTGCATTTATACTCTAAGAATGTGCTTCTGGGGCCCTGCTTTGATAAGACCAAGTCTGCTTTTATTTATTTGTTTATGTGGTCATGCAAGATTTCATTTGAAGAGATTTTCATGGCTATCAAGAGTTAGAAAACAGTAGTAGTAGTAGTAGTAGTAGCCTCTGGAGCATCTCGGATTGGTCTTTTCAATTCTATAGGTTTATGATCGAAAAGAGGGAATTTACCACTGGAAATTCATAATGGCCACCTTTCCGGGCAGGGGGAGGTAATTTTTTCTGAAGTTATGAATTTGCTTGATTTGGAAAATTTAACTTTGTAATATGATCTACTTAAAACTTTAAACAATGCAGCTAATCTCCATTTCTCCAGGAGACCTTTAACCTGTACTTTCATGAACATAAACAGTGAAAATGGAAAGAATAAAATGCTTGCATTTAAAAATCCACTCGGCTTCCTCTCCAGAATTCGTAACCCCAGTCTAAACACGAGAAAACATCAGAGACACCCAAGTAAGGAACATTCTACAAGGTATCTGACCAGAACTTCTCAAAACTGGTAAAGACATTGAAAAGAAGGAAAGTCTGAGAAATTGCCATAATTAGGTGCCTAAGAAAACAATGACTCCTAGTTGTGATGTGGAATTCTGCACAGGACTCTCGAAGAGGAGAAGGACGTCAGGAACAAACTGTGGAAATTTCAACAAAGTGTGGATTTCAATTAATGTCAATACTGATTTGTTAATTTTAACAAAAGTATTAAACTACATAAGATAAATAGATCAAGTTGCATGGGCAGTATATGGAAACTCTCTGTACTATTTTTCTATAACTCTAAAACTATTTCAGGATAAAAACTTAATTTTTAAAATGAAAAACATGTGCTGGATGATTAATGCATCTTTTTTAAAATTTTGATTAATTAGAGCACTGTGATAGTTATGTAAAGTTTTGATAAATCAGAAGGAGAAATGCTGATGTTTGAAGAGATGATCCATAAGTTATATTTTGTTTCTGAGTCATTTGCTAATGCCTCATTTCACCTGTGTTAACAGAGACATAAAGGAGATTACAAATTAAATATTTTTTCAAATTTAAATATTTTAATTACCCTAAAGGTAATTCATTGAGTAAATTACTTGCATTTCATTAAAACACTTTCGGCACTAAGGAGAAAAGAATATCCCTTCATAGATCCCGCGGTGCGTGTAAGTTTGCAGTTGGAGTACTGAGAAAGGAGGAGCAAGAAGGATGAATGAGAAAGGTGAATTGAAAAAAAAAAACTAACATTTTTTTCTTTAAAAAACAAATCACAAGAAACTAGAAAATGTCATAACAGAAAAAACAAAGCCTGAATAAGTATCTGTTTATCAAGGGGAACAAGCACAATTCCTTTCTCTTGACCTCAGAGAAAGACGGTCCTTATTTTTGTCTGTTCAGGTCCTTCCGCACTGTCTTTAGCCAGTGTCTCTAACTCAACTGGGCACATCCCCTCACCCTTTTAAATAAAAGGAAGCATCTCACTCTCATACATGATGAGCATGTTCTAGAAAGCTGCTGTGGAGGAGCAGATCATAGTCCTCTCATGTAAACATATATTAACATTGGTCAGGCCAGGTTCACTTATAAAAGATGATGTTTCTCTCATGGAACTTTGGCTGCTCTCAGCCATTCACACTGTTTAACGTTCTCACCGAGAGCCGTCAGCCCAACTCAGCTCACCAAATCCTTGCACCTTGACGTTTTGCCCTGACCAGGCTCTGGGAGCTGCCCAAATAAAAAGACACATGCAAAGACACATGTGCGTGTGTGAAGGGTAAACTCATAAAAACCTTCTGAAAGTAGAATAAAAAGTATATGTGCTTACATTTCTATATTCATCTAGAATGTATTTGTGCATAAGAACTTAGCATTAGCAGATGCTGTGGTTTACTTATGGAGCACACGCTTTCTTCTCTTTCCTATTTGTTGGACTACCCCAATTTTTTTTCCAGGTATTCACTCCCCTGGAAAGTTGTCCTGCCCTTAGGAGGATGCAGATTATCCTTTACGAGCCATCATGGTCATTCCATTCCCCCTCACAGCAACCAGGGTAAGGGATAGGTACGAGATATAAGCCAGTCCCATGAGACTTAAGAGAATTTATGGATTTCTGGAAAGCTTTTCCTCTAGATAAAATGTTTTTTTAAAAAGAAATTACCACTGACTTTGGATAGTATCTGGTGGTACAGCAAGAACCAGTTTATACTGGCTCATGATTTTGCACTTCTCTTCCCAGCTCCACCTTCAGAGGCATCCTGTTGGAGCTGAGAGTCTGCTGTGGCAGGGAAATTTACAACATGAAAATCCGTGAATACTACAAATTAGGATTCTTTTTGTTTGTGTTTTCCAAAGAGTTGGTTATTAAGTATTTCCCAGAACATCACTGAAGATATGCTCTGAAAATGTGATTTTTTTTTTTACATTTTTGTTTTTGTTATTTTTTTAAGTCTGCTTTTTTCTTTCTTTTTTCGAGACAGAGTCTTACTCTATAACCCTGGGTAGAGTGCCTTGGCACCATAGCTCATACCAACCTCAAACTCTTGGGTTGAGCAATCCTCCTGCCTCAGCCTCCTGCCACAACACCTGGCTAGTTTTCCTATTTTTTTGATAGAGACAAATTCTCACTCTTGCCAAGTCTTCAATTCCTGAGCTCAGAAGATCCCCCCAAGTTGGCCTGTCAGAGTGCTAAGAATACAGGCCTGAGCCACTGCACCCTGCCTTAATGTTTGGTTTATGTGGCACCGTCCTGTCACCATGAATACAGACATCAGTGACATTCTGAGACAGTGCAGGTAATGGAAGGAGTGTGATAGAAACAGATAATGCTTGGGTCCTTGTGTCATTTTCCAGTTAACTTAATCAACCTTGGCAATACCTTACCTCCAGACTTCTTCTGTTAGTTAATAGAGCCACATTGTTTAAACAAACTACTGGGGATATCTTGTTGCTTTTTGTGTAGCTGAAACTAATATTTACAGCCTATGAAAATAGAAATAAAATTAGTTCAGTTTCTCTACCAGAGAAATTCTAAATTCTTCTTTTTATGAAAAGAGATAAGAAAAGAAAGAATACTTACTGCAGGCTTGGCGCCCATAGCTCAGTGGTTAGGGTGCCGGCCACATATAACAAGGCAGGCAGGTTTGAACCCAGCCCAGGTCTGCTAAACAACAATGACAGCTGCAACAACAACACCAACAAAAATAGCCAGGCCTACAGTGGTGGACACTTGTAGTCCCAGCTACTTGGGAGATTGAGGCAAGAGAATCACTTAAGCCCAAGAGTTTGAGGTTACTGTGAGCTACAATGTTACAGCACTCTACAAGAGGTGACATAGTGAGACTCTGTCTCAAATTAAAAAAAAGAATACTTACTGCAAAATATTTTCATTTTATTTGAAAATTTAAGTTTAAAAGTGGTGGGTAGCATTTAGTGACAACAACAGTAAAAGTGTACCCACTATTTCTCTTCTAAGTTAGGAATATGATTAATAAAATTTTATTTAATTATGTGATTGGGGACACATTTAGTGTTTGTAAAACAAGATGCTCTGAGGGGAATGTGTGCATATTATAGCCAGAACAGCAGGGTGAGCACAACTAACCCCTGAAATGACATTATAATAATCCTTCTCACCACACAGGCACTACCAGGACACAATCAGATCTCAGAACAGAATTTAAATAAAGGGATTTCCATGAAGATGGGACTTTTCCCTGAGTGTGTTATAATATGTCCCGTAGTTCCTTAGGCAGTGGGATGAAGACAGTGTGAAATGAGTTGTTCTGGTTCCATCTGAAACCAATTACCATGAATGGACCCAAACTGCTCAGCCAGCAGCTATGCAGCTGCCTCCCAGTACAGCTGGGGATCAGCTGGTGAGTGCCGTCAAGCATTACCCCTATCACTTGATTCCAGGCCACCTTGTGATTGCCTTTCGCCTCCCAAGCATTGCTTTTCTATTGCTCCCCAAACTGTTCCAAATAGCAAAATTTGCCAATACTTGTATAATTAAGCAAGGAGGAAGAAAGGGAAAGACTGGGAGACAGTATGAAACTCTGGAAGCAGGAGGGATGAAGAAAGCAACAATTTGGCACATAGCCTTAATGGATTTATTCTACTAGTGAACTCACATTTATCTGGGATTGATTCTATAGTGAACAAATTTTTCCTTTTGCTCCTGGAAAAATAACTCTTCCTTCATAAAAGTGGGACTGTGTTGCTATTTAAATGAATTCTCTAAAAGCAATATATTAATTAAAGCAATATTAATATATTAATAAAGAGAATTGATATTAATATTTCTTTATTAATTATAAATTTAGTATTCTAAATTTAATATTTAGAAATATTTCTCCCTTATTTGAGATCATTACTCAGTTTAAACTAAGGTCTCATAAACAGAAGATATTTCGACAGTAGTCATTGCTTTTATAATCACAAATATGGGTAAAATAATGAACTTTTCTGTTTCCCAATAGGACATTACCAACAGTGTTTTTAAGGAATAATAGATTCTAACATATATTGCAAAAATAATATTTAAAAAGGCAAAACAAACATGTTATTTTGTTCTTGTGTTTAGTAAGGAACAGATGTTAAATTAACAAATGATTGTCCTTTAGCAGCGGTTCTCAAACTTTGTTGCACAGGGGAATTACCTAGCAATCAAAAATATTCCTAACATTCTGATTTAATCAGCCTGGGCTTGAGCTGGACATTGGGATTTTCAAAAGCTTTCCAGGAGATTATGGTATGTAACTATATTTGATCCCTACCAATAGAATAGTGATAGCAAAAATAATTTCCCAGGGAAAAGGGTGTCAATTTTATTATTTTCAATATTTCATACATGCCATAAATATTCCTTTATTATAGTTTACAACAAATTAATTTATAAAAAGAAAATTTAGCAATAAATATTAAGCATTAAACTCAAAAATATTATAGAACAGTATGTGCAATCCAAAATAAACCAAAGAAAATCAAAATGAAAGTAAAACATAGTGAAATTTAAAAAAAGACACAACTGAAAAAAAGACTTAATCATGACCCAAACCTGTTTCTTTGAGAGTATTATTTTAAAAGAAAAATCAAAACTGTTCAAGGAATAAAGGCAGAAAAAAAATGTTTTTTAAAAAACAATCCTCTAAATTAACACATTTTGACTATAAATTTGAATATTTAGTCACAAAAGTAAGTTTTTAAAAAATATTAAATTATAAAAAAGGCTAAAAAATATAAGCTACCTTATGCCCTAACATTGGTTTCTAAGTACCACTATCAACCAATAAGAATTAGGGTTTCGTGGGGTAGTTGCTGTTTCCATGGACATAGTAAGAAAAGCATCACACAAGGCCTGCATGTCTTAATGTACCACAGAGTAAGGACGTTCAAGGAGTGAGGACGTATGAAAAAGACATAGCACAGGGGATCCTGCTCACCAATCTGGGACCGTTTATGAAACCATGAGACCAACATTAGGGACCACACCTCTGGTGCATCTTACAAGGGTACATGTGAACTTTACTAGGTATAGAATATAAATGTCTTAACAAAATAACTCATAAAATGCCGTGAAGGCTATGTTAACCAGTTTGATGAAAACATTTCAAACTGTATATGAAACCAGCATATTTTACCCCATGATTACATTAATGTACACAGCTATGATTTAATTAAAAAATTAGGAAAGATCAGCTCTAGAAAACAATATTAAATCTAAATCTTACTAATAAAAATGGATGGAAAAAATATTTTTAAAGTGTCAGCAAAAGATTTCAACAGTATTAAAAACAAATCAAAATTATCATTGTTTTTTTTAGTACCTATCGCCTTCATCTCTGAATTTTATTAAGAGAACAGAGTGAACCTTTAAAAGTAGAAGTCGTAAAATAACCACTATCCATTTTCAAAATACTCCAAAAGCTTGAGATACAATTTTGGGTAAAAGTCAAAGTCTTTACGATGGCCCACAAGATCTTCCACGAGGTGCTCCCCTTTCCTTTCCTTCCTTCATCTTTTCTCCTATTCCTTTTCTCTTACTCAGCCCACTTCAGCTAAATGGCTTCCCAGATGTTGCTTGAACATACTAAGCCTTTGTACAGTTGAGATCATGATACACTTTATTATATTTTCTGTTCTGACCCATGTAAAAATTTCTAAAATAAGTCACATTTGGTAAAAATTGCTGTGCCTATTATAGCATCCCTCTAAAGCTTACACTTAGTGTCAGAGAATCACGTTTTTATTTCTGTTTTATTGGTGTCTCTCTGTCTCTAATAGACTGCAAGCTTGCTGTTCCATCCTCAGTGGAAAATGTAGCACCTGGCAAATGATACAGGTTCCTAAGTATTTGTGGATTTTAGCAATCATCAATAATGTAGAAGACTTAGTCTTCATGAGACAAAAGTTAAAAGCCTTGAAGAAATAAAGCATATGAAGCAAAGGAAGATAAAGGATACCAGAAATTGAAAGTTGAAGAACAGAATTGAAATCTGTTCTAAAAGTAGCCCAAAATTGCCTAAATAGATAGTAGAACATTAAATTGATGGGGTACAGAATAAACAATGAATTCTCACAGAAAGCAAGAACAAAAGAAAGATCTGAGAATATTTGGAGGATGACAGAGATTGGATATCAAATTTTAATATGATAGTTTTTTTTAGAGAAATTAGAACTATACAGATAAAAATTATTTTTTGACAACTTCAGAAAATATTTTTGGACCAAAACAAAACTTAGATATGTAGATGGAAAAGTTTTACTGTCTTCAAGTATTTGAGGATAAAACAAAATAAGATGGGGGAAAAATGCCAAATGATTTCAAATTTCTCTTCTGTACCTTTAAATTCCAGAATACAATGCAATGGAGGAAACATTTAAAAGATACCTGCTAATATATTAATATCATTACTCAGGGAAGTAAATCTGGCTAGAAAGAACTTTTTTTTCATATTTCAGCTTTAACAAAACCATTTCATGTTGATTTTATTTGCTAACCCTTCCCCAAATTGTGACGTTAGCCTTTCCTCCAAATACTCTAGAGACACTTGGGTAAAGTAGGTGGGAGGGGAAGAGCATCTTAGGATAACTATTCTTGTGTTAATAACATTCTATTAATGAAATGCCTTTAGATTTGAGAATTTGTGTGCAGACAAATTAATGAAGAGTCACTCAGGAGACAGTCAAAAATAGACTGAGGGGATTGAAGAAATATTTGTTTAGCGTTAACTAGTAAAAATTTACCTGACCTTTATGGTGACTCCTCTTCTGCCATCTCTTCTATTGTGCTATCTGAAAGTATACTTAAATTTCTCCAAACTCCATTATTAAATGTTATTTCTGATGATGCATGATTAAACATCTCCAATTACAATACATTCACTTTATCATTTAGCATGATGGTTAAAAATTACCTCTCAGGACCTCCACTTCTGGCAATGCAATAGACTAACCCTCTAATGGATAATAATTACAAATCACAAACAGCCTACTGAGAATAAAGCTTCTGAAGTCCCTGGTATGTAAAGAAAATCAGGTTGAAACCAGAGAGGAGTCACCCTTGCAAGTAAAGAATCTCCCTGGATGACATTCAAGTATTCTTGGCTTTTCTCTTGAGGAGAAGAATGCACAAGTTGACTAGAACTCAAGAAGAAAGCTACAGGCTCTTTGGTTTGAGGAACCTGATGGAGTATAGAGATTAAATGAAGACATGAGGTGAATTTCTGGGCATATGGAAATGTTCCATATTTTGAGTTGATCATTGGTCACTCAAGTATACATTTGTCAAACTCATCAAGTCGGACACTTTAGATATGTTTATATTCCTTTATATATTTTTCTCTTAATTTTTTTAAAAATAAGGCTAAGTAATAATGTTTTCCATTAACAAGCCAAGAGCATTTTTGGCTAAAGATGAAGGTAATAGGATATATACAAAAATAAGCATGTATAGGAGTAAGAATAGAATATTGAACATAGTAACTATGCATGTTGAAATAACTTTTTATTCATTTCTTAGATTCTTTAGAAGTCAATTTACTTGGCAAGGCAAAAACAATGGCCATGTATTATAAGGTCTGTAATAAGAAACAACAGCAAAAGTCAGGAAAAAGTATAAATGTAATTTAACTATGCTACAATTCTTACCTTGTACATTAAGTGGTACTGCAAGGTAGACTGTAATTGCTTAGGAATACATATTGTGATTCTGGGAGCAATCATTAAAAGCAACATAAGGAGGAATAACCAAAAAGACCATGGAGGAGATAAAATGGAATACAGAAAATACACAATAAATTTGAAAAAAGACAGAAACTAAGGCACAAAGGTAAAAAAATATATGTGGAACAAATTCTTATATGTTGCTAGTACCAACAGAAAATTGTATAGTCACTTTGGAAAATAATTCATAAGTTTCTAATATAAAGCTGAACACACATTTATTATAACTCACAGTAATTCTTCTGTCCTGAGACACACCTGCAGGTACTTAACCTAAGAAAAATGAAAATATATCCACAAAAAGGCTTGTACAAGAATGTTTGCAGTAATTTCAATCATAATCTACAGAAAGTGCAAACTATCCCAAGTCCGTAATAGGAAAATGGACATACAAATTGATGTATTTGTAAAATTGAGAACTACTCAGAGGTAAAAAGATGACACTGCTGACACTTGCAACTGTACAGATGACTATGATGACATTTTGTTGATCCAAAGCAGCTTGACACACAAGAAGGCTTGATGTATGATTTTATATATATTAATGTTTGGATTATTATATTATTATTATACTCTATTGTAGACTATATAAATTACAGCAGTGGAAATTAGATTACAAGTTTTACTGGGAAGTAGAGTCACATTAGAAAGTGGTTCTAGGAATTTATAAGTGAGATGGGAAGGTCTTACATCTTAATTGGTCACACAGATATATTTGTCAAAACTTTTCAAGCTTTGTACTTATAATCTGTTCATTTTATTATGTATAAATGATACATCCATAAAAAAGCAACAAAAGTATAGTGTTCCTAATTGTTGTATTTGACTTTTTCTATTTAAACATTCCATGCATTTAAGTACCCACTATCTGTTATTGTTCCATCATCCTTAAAGAAGACATTTAGATGTTCAACACCTCTTCCTAAGCAATGTGCTCTCTCATCCAAACCTTAGAAAAGCTTGGATAAGGGCCTTGGAAATCTGTACACAGTATTTGTACTTAAAACTGACCATAACATTTATCCATTTTGTGTTTAATATGTAGAGTTTTACTGAATATTGTTTCTCTGATACATTATATATGTAATTATAATAAAGTATACCAGATTCAAATAAAACTTTAGGGCAGGGAGGGTTTATGTCAGATATGCTCAAAAGTAATTAACACCAATTTTAATGGTTCTATAATACATGCATATCATTCAATGCTCTTAAAATAACAAAATTAATTGTGGCTTATTTAAGCAAAAAAAGAATTTAAAAATATGTGTTAAGTTATAGGATCCCTATATTAATGTCTGTCCTCCATAATCAGACACAATGAGATTAAAAGTAAACTTTTCTCCTCCTTGAAAGAAAATGATGGAGATGGGGATCAGCTTGGAGAGGCCTCAGATCATGCAGAATCTGATGCCTGATGAAGGCAGTGCTGAGGGAAAAGATCTGATGGAAGTTTGGCAAAGTGATCAGTTGGCCAACAGAGCTCCTGTCTAGGTATTCTCGGTAAGTTCAGTAATTATCCAGTGCAGCCTGTGGAAAGCATGACCTGGGTGCAAACTCAGTGATGAACTTCAGAACTTTGGCCAATTAAGCTTTCGGTAGTTGGAAGTCTGTGAAATACATTCTCACAAGTACTCAGAAAACTAAAGGACATTCCTCAGGTTTATAAAACCATGAACAACTCTAAAAATCATGTTGCTGAACTGTCCAGTGAACACATAACTGTGACACCTCTGAGGACAGTAAAGCAGTTTGCCTTACTAATACTAACATTTATTGCCCCTCCCTCTAGGAATTTAATCCTTATGAAACCTCCAACAAAGAGGAGTTCCTGGAAGTTCCTGGACCACCAACTTCTTATGCAATGGCTGGGGCTAGTGAATCTGACAGGTGAAGCCTACGCCATTGGTCTGCACTTTAGCCACCATGGAATCTGAAGAAACAAGTGTCAAACATTTTCTATTTCTAAATCAGGAATGTGCCTTACCTCTTACCAAAATCCAAAGCTGACAACCATTTGAAAGGTAAGTGCCTATCAGACAAAAGACTGGCAAATGTCTACTGTTGATATGCCAGTAAGAAGACATGGAAATATTATTTCCAAAATAGGCAACCATACGTGTACTGATCAGCATTTTTTCTTTTTCTACAAAATATAAATGATCTCTATACATCATTTGTTAAGTCAAGGTAGCTATTGATGCTTACTTTTTTTTTTTTGAAGAGAAATTCTTGAGAAGAATTGACACACAGTATATATCTAAGGAGGATTACAAGGCAATGCATTTGTCAAACATCTGGAATTTTCATTGAAAAAATATTTCTGACATGAATACTTTGACTATACCTGTAACCCTAATAATGTCAACAGAAAATTCCCAGGTGTCAAATATCTCCTAACATTGCTGATGCATTTTAAAGACTCTAAAAGTTACTTGTTATACCCCATAGCTTTAAGGCCTTAATTTTAAAAGCTACATGTAATTTTGCTCAGGGGCTGTTTCCACAGTCAATTTGCCTAAGTGCAGCTTTAAAATCTCAGGAAATATATTTGAATGCACTGATTAAACCAACCATAAGCATTATACTTATAAATTGAACATAATATTTTACCTTTGAACTTTAAAGTTCCTTTCTCATTCAATACTCAACATTTTATTCATTTTTATTTTCCTTCTCAGCATTAGAAAATATATTAGTACAGTAGAGCCTCCATAGCTGGCCACCTCCATACATTGACAATCTCCTTACGCTGACCTAATTTTCATGGAACATGTACCACATGTATATATCACTAAAGTAGGCCTAGTTCTTTATGTTGACCAGTGTGTGACAGTATCTTAGGTGATCAACTTAGAGAAGTTCTACTTTATTCCAAACCTGCAAGAAGATTTCTACACTGTATTACTATAAATGGCTTTTCAAATATAACTACTATAAATTGTTTTATGAATGTAACTACTATAAACTGCACAATGCAGATAATAGATAGGCAGAGAGTGCCTAGGGATAGAAATTTCTTCTAGAAATGCAAGAAAATAATTCCTACACATAATCAATTAATTTACAAATGTAGAATAACTCATATGACTACTCTTTGAAACTCTGAATATCAATAAATAATTTTTGAGTATCAACAATAAATAATTTCACAAATTCTGCTAATTTTAAAAAAATAACAAAGTACTCCTATAAAAAATTAAAATTTAAATTTCTAGTTTCAATATTTGAAAAGCATTAATCATTTTAAAATTCATCATATAAGTAAATTCAATAAATGATATTTACCTCTTTCTTATTTTCTATTTTCACATTATGTACTTTCTAAGAATGACATGAAAACAACCATGTATCTGGCAAGCTTTACTTTAACATATGTAGAGTTCCTTCTCTAGAGTTGGGTTTTTCTACTAAGCTGTGTTAAAATTATTATTATTTTTTTTTTTTTGAGACAGAGTCTCAGTATGTCATGCTTGGTAGAGTGCTGTGGCATCACTGCTCACAGCAAACTCAAACTCTTGGGTTTAAGCAATTCTCTTGCCTCAGCCTCCCCAGTAGCTGGGACTACAGGTACCTGCCACAATGCCCAGCTATTTTTTTTATTGTATTTATCATTATTGTTTTAGGAGGCCCACGCAGGGTTTGAACCCACCAGCCCCAGTATATGTGGCTGGCACCTAACCACTGAACCACAGGAGCCAAGCCTGTTAAAATTATTTTTAAAATCCAAAGTTCAGGGTAACTTATTGAAGTAAGTTCAACTGTAACTTATTGAAATTCAATCATAACTTTAACATAATTTTTAATTTAAGCTATAAAAGAAAATATTTATTAATCTTTTAAGTGTGAACGACATAGTTATATGTGGTCATCAAATTTTCCAAGTCAAGCTTTATAGCTAGTTGACTTAACCAGCATCATGAATTTTAGAGGGAGTTAATTCAGATTGCAGAGATATAATTTGTCATTAAGAAATCTAGATTCACAGGGGTAACAGAAATTATCCCAAGTCATATCACTCATTTCATTCATTTTAACAGCTATGCCATTGCTCTTTGTAATTGTACTATACTGGTTTTTTGATCATATTACTTTGCTGGTTATTTATAGTTTTTATATATTTTCCTTTATGTGGAATGGTAGTTATATGAACATAAAGACAAAAATGTCCAAATAAAGTTGTACATTTAATTCTCTAAACTATATAAAAACTAGTAATTTTAAAATGTATTTATCTTTAACATATCACTTTGCATACATAGGATATGTGTTTTAGCTGCTTATGTACTACAGTCGTTGGCATATAGATTTTGTATTGAATAAGCAAAAAGTGACATTCTATATACAGAAAGGAGATTTGAAACAAAGTATGGCAGACTCTTAATGTCTATTCAAACATCTGTCTGCTCCTTCTTAATGTCCTTGATACCAAAAACTTGTTTATATTCAGGACAGTGATACAACCAACCTTTAGGAATGAATCATAATTAATCCAAATAAATCATGATATTCTCACTTCTCATTGTCAGATACTTGATTTAACCAACTTTTCTTACCACTATGAGTAACCATGTGACTCGGTTCTGGTTCATAAGACATAAAGGAAAGTTTGACAGGATATTTTTGGAAGCCTTTAGCTTTCCTATTACAAGAGATAGATTTAGCTGGGGAAACTCATTCTTCCTTTTTATATTTTAAATGTGGATGTGATTACTAGAGCCAAGACAGCCATTTGCCATCTTCTGGGGAAGACCAAGAAAATTGTAAAGCTACTTGTACTGATGTTGTTGTACATATGAACTAATATTAGCTTCTATTTCTAGATTTAATTGCTGTTTAAAAATACATAAGAATAAACTATGTTTAAGTCATGTTAAAAATTCTATTACTTTCATCTGAATGCACTCCTAATTGTTGTAAAAGCAAATGTAAACATTGTTATACATGCAATGCAAATACGTATTATTATATAGGGATGTTTACTGATATGATGCTTCACCCATTGGTAGATTGTTGTTTTAGTCTGTTTTCTGTTGCTTATAACAGAATTTCTGAAACTGAGTAATTTACAAAGAAAAGGAATTTATTTCTTGTAGTTATGAAGGCTGAGAAATCTAAATTGCACTAATTTAACCAGGTTAAATGGTTTGAATCTTCCTGTTGGACTCCTTGAAGATTTCCCAGTTGGTGCCAGGAAAGATCACGTGGCTGAGGGGCTCAGAGTGCTAATATTCTTGCTCAGTTCTCTCTTCCTCTCCTTATAAAGCCTCCAGTTTGACTCTCATAATAACCCTCCAATCCATTAATCCATAAAAAGCCTAACCCACCAATGAGAGATGTGCACTCATGACCCAATCATTTTTTAAAGTACGGCTACATTGGAGGTAAGTATCCAACACATGAAACTGGGAACATATGCAAACCTTAACAATGTTCAATTAATCATTAATCCTTAATAGATTTTCAAAAAATTATTTTGATCTATGTGAAATTTCTACTGTCCTTATATGGATAATCCAGCCAGAAATTATTGAGAGTATGATAATTCTATGTATGTTATTATAATTATTAATTCTCTGAAATTGTGGAAGCATTGGTCACACTACTTAGAAATCACTGGCTTTCTTTCTGCATGCCAAATACTACTGAATTTGGCCTTTTAAACTTCGTTAGTTTTTAAAATAAGACTGCAAGCACTGAGATTTTATCAGTTGAAAGGCCTACTATTCAATAAAGCTTCTCATCATGTGGCAAGGCTTGATTCATTCCCAAATGTTTCCTTTGCAGAACCTTAGGCCCCCTGATTAATAGTGAACCCTGTTTCCCCAAGAGGAAATTCCTTAGATGAGGTCCTCTTTCACAATGAAGGCAACTCTCAGAATGTTCTAATCATAAGAACAGCCATTGTGCTGTGTCTCAGCTCAGTTAAAGCAGAGCACCCAGTTTTACTGGTATTGAACAGCCTTAGTCCCTAAACAGCACCCTTTCCCAACCAAGTGAAGGAGTGAAGTCACACAGATATACAAAATCTTTCTCTATCCTGGTTTTAGTTCTTAACTATCGATATTAATTTGACCTCAGTTGAAAGCTCCTCATTTTTTAGTAGGACAATTTTTTTGCTCTCTTATTTTTTAATTTCACTGGGATGTTTAGGATAGTTCCTCATGCTTCTGAGTTCATTTCAAGTTAGATCCTCTCTCTGCCTGTCTCTGAACCTTGTGCCTATGGCATGCCCTATGCAGTCTCAGCTCACAGAATGAAGCCTAATTGCCCACACTATCTTTCTCTTTAAATCGAAAGATTCTTTTCAAAGATTAGCCACATGTTACTTTCAAAAGACAAATAACAATTTTCTTGAATGGACTTTTGTGAAAGTAACACCTGACATAGGGGGAAAAAGCATTTTATAATAAATGTTTGCTGAATTGAATTGAATTAAACAACTTAAAAAACAACACTAGATTACAGTGTCACATGATCCTAATGCAATTGTGCTGGATTAATCGTGCCTATTTTTGTACATGTAAAATACTTAATAAAGACTTTTTGGTATAGGAATCACAGAAATTTAACAACCAAGTAATAATTTAACAACCAAGTAAAATTTTACTTATTAATTTTAATACTTTCATGTATTCAGTTCTAAAAATAGTGGCCCTTTTCTAAATATTTCTGGTTGTTTTAGCACTTTTTATATAGAGTACATAGCATTGCCAAACAATTCATTAAGTTAATTCAAAGAAAAAGAAGGCTATTTTAAAGAGGGGATGAGAAAACTTTTGGAGCTGATAGGTATGTTTCATAGCTTTATGGTGGTAATGTTTTCACAGGTGTATGCATATGTCCAGATTTAACAAATTGCACATATTAAATATATTCAGGCTTTTATATCAATTATACATCAACAAAGGTATTTTCAGAAAGAAAAAAGTTTTTGTTTTTGTTTTTTTAATGTCAACAAGTTCTATTTCAACCCACACCAAATCACCCACTATTAGCATAATAGCATTAGTTATCTACTTGGGATCTTATGAAGATTCTTTTCCAGCCTCAGAAAATCTGTGGTGCTGGGAAAATGATTTTTAAAGCCAAACTTGACAGAAATTTTAATTTGTGGCATAGTAAATGTAGCTATTTTCCATTCCTCTCAGAAAAGTCAAAGGGTGATGCAGCCGTATGGGTTGCACATATTATCAGCAGGCCAAATCTATTCCTGGAGCTCATTCATCATTATAACACCCTTGACACAAGGGAGTGACAAGGATTATTGTTCTTATTTTAAATAGGATTGAAAAGTCCTCAACTAAATCCTGGTTTGAGGGTGGAAAAGCAATTGGACGAGGCCCTTACCCATGGTTTTCCTTGAATGCTAATCTCCAAATATCAAGGTAAATCTTTGCTTCTGAAATATATACTCCCTTGATATATATATATATCATTGCCATTCAAAAAATTCTAAATAATTAAACTGCATATTATAAAAGAGGTATATGTTCTTTTTAAATTGTAGTATGAGCATTTTACAAAAAGCAGATAAGTAGTATAATGAAACAATGTAATTAAAACTGAAATTTAATAATTACTATATATCTGTCATATTTTCTTCACCAATCTAATCAGTTTATTTTTTTTTAACTTAGATGTTTCAAATTAAGTTACATTTATCATAATAGTTTGTCTTGCACTTTAAGGTATACATCTTTAAAAAGTAAGATATTCTACTCTATGGCCATGATATCTGTATTAGTTAATGTTCTCTGGAAAAGCTAGACTACTAAAGTTATTATGAGAAATTGGCTCATGTGACTGTGGAGACTGAGAAGATCCATCACCCATCTGCTAGCTAGAGGCCCAGCAAAGCTAGTGATGTGGTTATGTTCAAACCCAGGGCTGACAACCTGGGGACCCAATGGTACAAGTCCCAGATAGAGTCCAAAGCCCATAGAAATAGAGTCAGCAGGCTTGAATACCAGGAATATTGATGTCCAAGGGTAGGAGTAGATGTTACAGTTCAAGCAGATACAGCAAGTTTGACCTTTTTCTTTTTGTTCTGACCTTCTCTTCTATTTAAGACTTGAATGGATTGAATCATACCCACTCCATTAGTTTTTTTTGTTTTGTTTATTTGTTTGTTTTTAGACAGAGTCCTGGGTTAAGAGTCCCCTGTAGCATCCTTATAGCTCACAGCAACCTCAAATTCTTAGGCTCAAACAAATATCTTGCCTCAATCTCCAAGTAGCTAAAATTATTCTCCTGTAATTTTTTCTACTTTTTCTATTTTGGTAGAGACAGGATCTTACTCTTCCTCAAGTTGGTTTCAAACTCCTGAACTCAAGCAATCCACCCACTTTGGCCTTCCAGAGTACTAGGATTACAGGTGTCAGCCATCACACCCAACCACATTCATTCCATTACTAAGGGTGATCTTTATTCAGTCTACAATTCATTCTAGATACTAATCTCTTCTGGAAACACCATCACAGATACATCAAGAAATGTTTTGTCAGCTATCTGGGTTATCCTTTAGCCCAGTGAAGTTGAGAACATAAAATCAACTATCAAGACATCTTTATCTAATGTAAGAAAATTAATACAGATTTCTTAATATATTAGTCCTCCCTTATCTGCATGAGATACATTCCAAGATTTCTGGTGGAATCCATGAAACCACATATAGTGCCAAACTCTAAATATACTATGTCTTCCCTGTCCATACATACATACTTCAATAAAGTTTAATTTATGAATTAGGCACAATAAGAGATTGACAGTAATAACTAATTATAAAATAGAATAACTGTAACAAAATGTTACAATAAAAAGTATGTGAACATGGTCTCTCTCTCAAAATATCTTATTGTAATTTACTAATGCTTCTTCCTGTGTGAAATGATGCAATGCCTAGATGATGAGATGGAATGAGGTAAATGAGGTTGGCATTGTGAGGCAGAGTTAGGCTTCTACTGACGTATATTCCTGAATCTCTGCAACCATCCTTTACTTCTAGTGAATGGACACTGTCACTCATTTCAGGGAATCCCTTGCTGAAGGCTCAGTGCTTTCTGGTGCAACATGCTCATGTCACTCAGAACACATTTGGGTTCCTGTCTTCCACTCTACCAATTCAACATCACTTCTGCCTTAACTAAGCACTTATCAAGCACTGTGACTGAGACTTTTGTAGTTTGAGGTATAGCAGTAACTAGCACAACCATTTTTTTTTTATCCTTCTCCTCAATTTCTTGAATATTAGTTCTTAGCAGAGGGGTTTAACCTTTTTTTTTTCTCCGCCACCCATTGGAAGAATAAGAGTTGTCTTGCGCCATACATTAAATACACAAACACTAATAAAAGCTGATTAGTATTTTAAAAAGTCCATACATACTTTTTGTGATCTCTGACCCTATAAATAAACAAAAAAAGTCCCCACAAAATCAGTGTGCTGCCTCCACCTGGACCACAGGTTGGACTCCTCCTAGATCTTAGCAACATCAACATACAATTTTCTCTCCCTTAAGTCAAAAACTTTCACCTTTGTACCTACAAGAAGTATTTTATAGCTTCTCTGACATATTCCAATTGCCAGCATCACTTTTGCACTGTGGGGATATCATGAGGTACAATAAGAGTTATTGATCACAGCACAGTGATTCTGTCCCAACCACTCTGATGACTAAGAGATCAAGGAGACCCAGAGGTAGATGACATAGACAACACTGATAGGCTTCAAATTCCAGGCAGGGAGACAGTGGGACAGCTCAAGATTTTATCATGCTATTCACAATGTCATGTACATCACAATAGATAAACTATTCATTTCTGTCATTTTTCATTTAATATTTTTGGACTGAAATTGATGGCTAGTAAGTGAAACCTGGGAAAGCACAACTGAGATAAGGTGGAATTCCTGTATCATTTATAACACAGTATGTATTTAAACGTCAGCAATTGTTCCTGGGCTATGTTTTATAGCTAGTTTGTTCAAACTGGGATTCAGTCAAGGACTGTATATTGCACTGGTTTCTTTGTTGTAATTATTTTTTACATGCTGAAGTTCTCCTCAAATTCTGTCCTTCATTCAAGACATCAGCTTATTGAAAAGACTGGGATAGTTTTTTTTGTTGGTGGTCTCATTTTCTGCTTTGTTTTGTTTTGAATGTTTTATTTGGTTGCTCATTCTGTTGTTTGACTTGTTCTTCTATACCTTGTATTTTATGTAAAATTGTAGAAAGACATGACAGATTTTATATTTTTGGCAAGTGTACTTGTTAGTGATGCTGGAAAACCTCTATATTCAGAAAATAGTAGAATAAATCTGAAGTTTTAATTTGTTTTTATAAGTATAATATAATCATTCCTAATATTATGCCAACTAATGGCTTCAAACTCTAGGAAATTTCAAAGATTTTCTTATTCATTGAGTGACAGTCTGGATTAACCTCTAGATATTTAAAAGTTTTCAGGGGCTGTAATATGGAATAAACTTTGCAAAAATCCTGATGTCAGAAGGTTTCCACTTTAGTTAATAAAACTTAAAGGATCAAAAGGAGTTCTGAGAAATCTACAAATCGGACTTGGAAAACTGGTTTCTACTCTGGATGACACATAGACTCAATGGATGTTTCATGACTAAGAGACATATTTGAAGAAGAAGACAGAAATAAATCTGCTTAGTTTGGACGATGTTAATGTGGGCATAGCCTCCATGGTGCACCTATAGATGTATATATTTAAAGCAATAGGAAGTAACCTCAACCTCCCTCCTTCCAATTTTATATCTGTTCCCAAAATTGTGGTTGCCAATGATCTTAGTTGTTAGAAAATATCTATTTAGTTGATTTGGAGAAAGGTGAGAAAACACTTTTTTTTCATTTGTAATTCTTTACTTTTGGATCCTGTGCATGAAAAAGGAAAGACTGAGTTAATTTCATTCTCTTGAGTATATAACAGAATCAATTGTGAATATACAAAGGACAGAGATAATAGGAAAGAGTATTACTATTTCCTTACACTATAAGCAATATTCTTATATTCTTGATTCTTAGTGCTCAGTCTGCACCATAGTTTTCTACCATGTTGGGGAAGAATTAATGAAATATTTATAAAGTTAAGGACTCACCCTTGAGAAATGGCTGAACTCTGTTGAGCATTTTATTTCTTCCAGACCACACAAGACTATATTTTAATCATGCTTCTCAGATGTTCTTTAGATCATCTCCACCAAGACATTTTTAAACTAACATCTATGTAGAGTTTATTTATTGCTGTTTCCCATTACTCCCTCAAGGTATTAACATAATGATGACGTGCTTTAAAACTTGTTTCATAATTTGTTTTAAAAATAGAGATGGGCTTAATGCAAAATTGCTAAGTACTTAAGTTTAACTCTTCTTTGAATTTCAGTTTTATGTAGTCTGTACACACACATCTGTCCTGTAGATACAAGTTTAAGAACTCTAATACCAAGCTCCAAAATCCTTTTCATTTGGCCAGGACCTTCTGCTTTCCTCATTTTGATTTTGACTCTAAGAGTTAAAGGTTGCTTCCTACTCACAGTGGACCCAGGTGGATGAGTAACATGTGCCATTGCAATGGTAACTAGGTATTAAAAAACAGTTTGTCCTTACAAGGTTGTGATAGATTTTTAGAGGAAAATTGACCAGTAATTTCAAAAGTTGGCTATACAAATACTATAAATATAATTGTTCCATAACATTCATTTATTTACTTGAAAAATACTCCTTCAATAAAACAAACATTAAGAAATTGATTTATTTGATAACATTGACATGAATGATTGCTATATAGATTCTAAGGATAAATTTTATTTTACGATAGTAACATTAACCAAGTACACTCCTTCCTGTTTATCATTCATTTTGAAAATGCTTTTTTTAGCACCTAGCACTATACCAGGTCAATAGTAAAGTTTCTTAAACTCCAGTGTTTATATGAAAACATGCTTAGGAAGAAAATTTCTAAGCACTTTCTTAAAGACTCTTTAACAAGTCCTGAGGTGGACACAAGTGTCTGCATTTCAAATACTCTAGATGATTCTGATGCAGACAGTCAATGGTACATGCTGTGAAAACAGGTCTATAAGTACATAAGGGTTTTAAATGCAAAATAATAAAAAATTAAATGAAGTACAAATTAGATAAATGTTCATCACAAAAGACCTATGGGATAATGCTATACAAGTGGTATAAAGTGTGATAGCATTTCATGGGATATTACAATTGAATAGATTGTGTCCAAATCCATAATACATCAAATAAAAATTTTAAAAGATATATTATAATACACAAATATCTTTAATGCCTTTAAATATGAATTACAATTGATCATAGATTTGGACCTTGTAGCTCTGATTATCTGCAGATTTCTTTCAACCAAATGTGTTGAAAATTAAGCATTCACAGTACATGAAATCCCAATATATGGCAGGCCAACAGTTCCTAAGTCTGAGTTCCAGAACTTGAGTATGCACAGATTTTGGTATATGTGGGGGGTCTGGATCAAATTCCCCATGTATATGGAGGGATAAGGTGTATGTAAAGTCTTTAAAATAGTGATTGTATGACTCTCCATCTCTGAAAAAAAATTCAGATAAAAATACATCATATTAAACCAATTTAGAAACACTGTATGAATCTACCTACTTTTCATCAAATTTCCTTCAATTATTTACTTTCATCACATTTGAAATCTCATCTGGTTCTTAACATTTTAGCTTGAAAAATATGCTTTTTATCCCCTGGACTTAAGGGACGTAATCTTCATTTTTGCCAAAATAATTGCAAATGCCATTATCCTAATCCATAGCTTTCTCCTGTCTCCCTAATTATATCCATTCCTTTTCTATCTTGCATAATAAACTATGCCAAACTTAGTGGCTCAAATCAAAAATGATTACTTAGTTCATAATGCCGTGGGCTGATCTGGGCTGCCTCTGCTGTTCTCTAGGCATCTACTCAAGTTGGTCACTGAAGAGTGTATGGTCCAAGAGAGCCGCACTTGGCAGCCAGAGTGAAGATGGGAACTAGAACTCATGTGACCTATGCTAAGTGGAAGCACAAAGAAAGGAGGATTCTAGTAGGCACACTTCAGTGTAGCCATGTCGAAACATTACAAAGTAGTATAATGAAACAAAGCCACTGAAATACAGGAGAATACTAATACACATACTGCAGCAAATAGAAATTTGGGATCCTAATTTGTAAGGATCACAAATCTCAATTGTTAAATGCAGACAAATACTATACGCAAAGGGTGTAGCCTCTTAAATAAGATAATAATCTGGTGGATACTAGTACCCTTTTTCCATTAAGACCTATAGTCATTACACAAATTAATGTCAACATCCTAAAATTTAGTAAAAAAAAAAATATGATTTATAGATAACTGAAAGGATAGAAATTATGGCTAGAATTATGGCTAGAAAATGAAAAACTGGGAGACCAACACCTGAAAATATGAAAGATACTATGTATTTCCTGAATTTGTTTTCATATGTAATATTACTTTCAATCCTAAAAGATGGTGTTAAAAATCACACGTGTTATTTTCCTTTATAATAAAAATTTAAGTTTTTTACATAAACTTGTTTTCTCTTTTCTATTGACTTTAACAAGACCCATTTTGAACTTTATCATGTCTAATATATCCACTTATACAAGTGTTGTGCCTTGCACAGTGCCTGGTCCATATCAATAACATAATTCATGAGCAAATAAACTTTTTCTTTAAAGTTTAGGGAAAGCAAACGTGGAATTATTATATAGCAATGAGTGCAAGCAATAATATTCACAAAGGAAAAAATAATAGAAGGTTTTTGGATGGTCTACAGAAAGAATTAAATCCACATTGGTTATGGTCCATATCACTTTACTTTGCTAAACTATTTTCCTTTCTAGTAATTGTCATTTGGCCATTGGCAGAAATGATTATAATTGGACAGGGTCTTTTTATTACTACTTTTCTTTGAAAGGATTTTTGTTTCAGCTAACATAATAATAAGAAATGAGTATCAAGAGATTCATAAAATTTAAATTCTTTAATTTTAAAACATATCAGGCAAATTATGTACTATACTATGACATGCCTTATGTTGAAAGGTGTTTCAGAACTGAAAATCTGACAGATCTTTCTATGTGTTCCTTTCAGGCATTCTTCAAATGTTATCATTAAACACGTCAATTGGATGACCACAAGAATCTGCTTCAAAACTGATAGACTCTGGGTACAATCAGAAACCAGCCAAGGCCTCAAAACAATTGTCCCATTTAACATTCTGAAGATATGATATCATTTTTAGCAAACTATAAAGGAATGAGCTTTGAAGTTAAACTTCAAAACTACTAAGTCTTTTCCTGATTAAAATATAAATTGACTTACCAAACCATCATTAGCTAAACCGGTCATTTATTTAAGCATATATTAAGAACACGTTTGTTTTTTTTTTGTTTGTTTTTTAAAGCTGTAAAAATTTAAGCAATGCTATCATGGGCATAGAGTGTTAGTTTACAAAACAAAAATTTTAGACATTACTAGGCCGTTGCAAGAAAAAAATTAATAGTTATTTATATATTTTTTTAACTTGAGCTTAGAGCCTAGGAAATGCATTGAGCAAGAAAAAATTATTTACTTTTGGTCAAAATCTGTAGATTGAATCATGATAACACTAAATGCTATATTTATTGAAAGTTTACTACTTCCCAGAAATACTTATCAGGTGAGTATTATTATTCCCATTTTACAATGAGAACATTGAAGCTTCCAATAATCAAGTAACCTGCATCAGAATATACTGGCAATAAGTAGCAGGACCTGTTATCAACTCTGATTTGAAAGCAAGTTCCATTTCTACTGAGGAAGGAGCAATGGAGAAGAGTCTTAAAAATTGAGTGTGCCTACTCTGGCACGTAAGCAGCTTGGAAACTTGGAAGTTGCTACTCCGTCCCAAGAAGTAAAAGTCTAAACAAATTGAAAAATTAAACAACTCTTCTCAGAACTAAGAGAAGTGAGTCAACAGAAGAACCCATTGTCCCCCAAATTGGAGACACTAACAGGCAGGTATGGAGAATCACAACTTACCAGGTAAACATTCATAAACAGAAACCTCCACAGGAATCAGTACCAGTTTAGAAACCTGAAATGTGATGAATTGGCAGCAGCTAAGTGAAGACAATGTTGAGAGCTAAAAATTCCAGAGCAAAGTCGTCATGAGAAATCCTCATACTTTTGTGAATTTTATCTCCCAGAACTCTACCAAGTCCTCACAATAAAGACTGGAGAAAACCCACATGTTCACCTAGAAGAGAAATGAAAAAGAAACCATTTTGAATATGCCAAGACACTCTGTTCTTCAGAAGAAGGCTAGTTCTCAGGAGAAACAATTTTGTTAGAGTTTAACCTATTTAAGTGAAGGAAAATACCCAACTTTGACCCCCTCTAACCCTTTTATCCCACTTAGTCTGTGGGTAAGGACTTAGATGCACTCATGAAATTAATATTTTGGGAGGCACAGGCTCACCAAAAAACTAAAACCTAATCACAGGACTATAACACTTGCCCTCACCACACATTACCACGATATTACTAATTTTGACCATTACTTTTACCAGTACATCATGTTCACCATTCAACAAAACATTACAAAGAATACTAAAAGCCAAAAATAACGTGTGAAGATACTGAACAAGTATAAGAATCAGAGTCACATATAACAGTAAAAGTTGAAAATATTAGATTGGGAATTTACAATAAGTGTGATTCTTGTGCTAGGCAAAGGGCTTTAGTAGTAAAAAGAAGGCAATGAAACAGAATAGATGGATAATGGAAGTAGAAAGATGTACCTTCTAGGAAAGAAAGAAAAAGAAAGGCTAGAGATTAAAAACACTGTAAAAGAAAGAAATAACAGATGCCCATGACAGGTTTATTTATAGACTCTACAAAGTTAGGGAAGAATCACTGAGGTTGAAACCCTCATTAAAAAAAAAAAAAAAAGATGAGCAAAACAGAAGAAAATATCCAAGAAGTGTGGGCAACCACAACATATGTGTAAAGAAAAGATGAGAAGGAGAAAAAAGAAGAAGGAGAGAAATGAACAAAAGAAATAATTCAAATAATGACTGCAAATTAACCAAATCAAGGACAAATACCAAATCACAGACCCAGGAAGCTCAGAGAACACTAGGCAAAGGTGATCAAAGATAAGTGAAAAAATTCCAAAAGAAGTCAGAGGAAAAAAATACCTTACTTCTAGAGAAGAAAAGCTGAGGACTACCTCTTACTTCTCAGAAACCATACAAGGAAGAAGAAAAAGTAGAGTAACTTCTTTTAAATGCGAAGGGGGAAAAAATCATGTGTTTAGAATTCTGTACCTTGGATAATTATCATTAAAATGTAAAAGAGAAATAAAGACTTTCTCAGACAAGCAGAAATTGAGGGAATTTGTTGCTAGTAGACCTGTCTTGAATGAAATGTGAAAAGAAATTCTTCAGAGCAAAGAAAAATGATACAGATCAGAAACTTAGATCTATAAGAAGAATATAAGAATATTAGGGAAGAAATAAAAGGAGATAAAATAAAAGCTTTGATTTTTCTTATACTTAATTGAGCTAATAGGCAACAGTTGGATAAAAATAATAATAGCAGCAGTGCATTAAATTAGTATGCATAAATATGTAGATACTATGTAGACTTATGTATAGTGAGTGAATGTCAACAATAATACACAGGTGAGGAGAGAAAAATTAGAAATACTTTATTTATACGGTACTTGCACAACCTGTGAAGTGAAGCAATATAGTGTTATTTTGATGTTAACTTGGACTGGTTTTAAATGTACATTGCAAATTGCAGAGAAATCACTGAAAAAGTGCAAAACTAAGTATAATTTACATATTGATAAAAGAAGAGAAAAATACAATCACACAACATGCTCAATTAAAAGCACAAAAGACAGAAAAAGTGTAGAAGATGAAACAGGAGCCAAGAACAAAGGCAACAAATAGAAAACAGTAACAAAGTGGTTCTACAAATAATTGCATCAATAATTTCCTTAAACATCAATGGTTTCAAAGAGAAATAGATAAATCCACTATTATCATGGAGACTTTAACAACACTCTATCAGAAATGGACAGATTCAGTGGGCAGAAAATAAGTAAAGATAGCATGCATCATCAATCAACTCTCTGTAATCAGCATCTATAGATGATTTCATCCACAACAGCAAAATATCATTCTTCTCAAACTCACAGGGAACATTATACAAAATATATCACATTCATGGCTGATTAAAACACTATATATGTATACATATATAGTTATATATAAAATATATGTGTAATATATATATAGTTATTAAATATAAAAGGTCCAATTTCCTTAAGTACTAAATTTAATAGTTGATATATCTCACATTTCACTCTGATACTTCTTCTTTTATTTTTATTATGAAGGTACATCTTCATTCTTTCAAATGATGTTATTGCCACTCTCTCTCCAGGCTTCTGCGCCACTGGCATAAACAAGCTTTGGTTGAGATGTCAATAAATCTGTGTCGATAGTTTAGGTGCATATTTTGATTAATTATATTGTTTCTTGATAAAGGTAAGCTGAGCTTTTGATTTAAAACCAGATATTTCTTATTCGATGACCTAATAATTTAAAAGATTAGAAGCCATATAATGTCTGTTTGTAGACCACAATGGAGTTAAACTAGAAATCAACTACAGTAAGTTAACCAGAAAATTCCAAAGTACATGGAGATTAAATAACACACATCTAGATAACACATGGTCAAAAAAGAGACCTTAAGAAAAAAATTGAAATATTTTTCGCTAAAGGAGAATAAAAATACAAGTTATCAAAATCTGTGTGGTATGTTGAAGACAGTGCTTAGTGGGAAATTTATAGCTTTGGATGCATGTATTTGAAAAAAGAAAGAAAAAGTTTAAAATCTATGATCAAAGCTTCCATATTAAGAAACTAAAAAAACAAACAGCAAATATAATCCAAAGTAAAAAAATAAAAAATTGACAAAAATTACAGAAGAAAACAATAAAATTAAAAATAAGAAATCACTAGAAATCATGAAACCAAAATCCAGTTCTTGGAAAAGACAATAAGATTAATAATTCTGTTGCCAGGCCAAGAAAAAAAAAGAGAGAATGCACGAATTACTAATATCAGAAATATAAGAGGAAACAGCACTGCAGATCCCCTGGACATTAAAAGGATAATAAAGAAGATTGTAAATGACTCTATACACAAAATTTGATAACCAAGACAAAATTCCTTGAAGGATACAACCTGTCAAACTCATTGAAGAAATAAGAAATCCGAATAGTAGGCCAGTATCTATGAAGGAAACTAAATCAATAAATAGTAATCATCTAAAGTAGAATGTAGCCCCGCCCAGATGAGATCTATGGTGAATTCATTTAAAGAATATATTATATTAATTCTCTACAATCTCTTCCAGAAGATAGAACCTAAAGAAATGCTTCCTAAGTGATTCAATGAAGCCAGCATTACTTTAGAGTATCAACATTAAAAACACTAAAAGAATGCCCAATGCAGTATCTCACACCTGTAATCATACCAATCTAGAGGTAGGATGATCACTTGAGTCCAGAAGTTTCAGGCCAGTCTCAGCAGACCCTGTCTATTAAAAATAGAAAAAAATAGCTGGGTGTCACGGAACTCCAGTCCTAGCTACTTAGGAGGTAAAGGTAGAAGGATCAGCCTAGTCCTAGAGTTTGAGGTTGTTGTGAGATATGGCTATGCCAATGCACTTTAGCCAGTGTAACAGAGTGAGACTCTGTTTTAAAAAAAATTTTAAAGAAAAAAATTATAAACTAATAGCTTTCATTAACATAATTAAAATATCTTCAATGAGATATTATCAAATTGAATTTAACAATGTATAAAAAGAATTCTACACCATGTTCAAGAAGGATTTACCGCTGATGTCCAAACTGGTTCAATATTTAAAAATCAGTTAATGTAATCCATATATAGGTTGAGAAGAAAGAAGTAAAAGTATCCCTGTTCATAGCTGATATGATTATTTATGTAGAAAATATAAAATAATTGATGAAAAACTTCTAGAACTAAAAAGTGATTATAGCAAAATTGTTATACAAAAGTCAATCACTTTCCTACATACTAGGAATGAAGAAGGAGAATTTGAAAGTAATGATAAATTACCATTTACGTTAACAACCAAATGAAATACTTAAGTATAAATCTATCAAAATATGTTCCAGATATATGACAAAAACCTTAAAACTCTGATGAAAAATATCAAAGAACTAAAACATTGAGAGATTTTCCATGTTCATGGATAGGAAGAATCAGTAGTGTCAAATGTTAGTTCTCCAACACAATCCTAATTATAATACCAGGAAATTAGTTTGTGGATATTGACAAAATATAAACCATATGTACAGCTGACTTCCTTAGAAGTATGAGTATAGAGGAAGCTAATAAAGAGGCCCAGAACTATGTATTAGGGGATACATATGATTAACAGCAGTAGTTGGAATTAGCACAGTAAAAATAAAACTCTTTCCAATATTTCACCTTTAATAGTATAACTAATATTTGCATTTAATATTAAATCACTACACTCTTCATTTGCCTCATCAATTTTCTTTCCACCTGAGTTGAGGCATTCCTAAACATTTTTGCCTATATATTAATACTTTATACAATGAGCAGACAGTCAAAATTGCCAGATATTTTTGGTCATTACCAGCATGTTCAAGTAGATTTTGTCTTTATTTTCAGATCCAGGAACATATAACTTATTTTGTAAGTGGAATTTCTAAATAAATGAATATAGGATCAAATACCTTATTACTAAGAAAATATGCATCAAAAATAATAAAATAAAATAATCCTTTCCCTTATTCTGGGATACCCACTTCTCCCAAGTTTCTTTCATGATTGAATTGAAGGGCTAACTCCTCCAGGAGCTTATCAAACAAGGAATGGTCAATTACCTCTATCAAATTCTTTCAACATGAGTTGAAACTTTTGTACTTTTCATTTAGTATTTGTATCAGATAGTGGTGAAGATCACAGATTTTCAGGGTTAAAGATTTAAATTTGAATCCTAGCTCTGCTAATTGTTAGTGAAATACTTTGGAAAAGGAATTTACCCTCTTCAGAAATTTTCAGCTTCATCGTCTAAAAACAAATGAATAAATAGTATTTTCTTATAGGTTGATTATTATAAATAAATTAAGCAGGATGTTTGTCTAATGTTTATCCCAATATCTAGCCCATACAGTAAATATTTAATAACTGGTAACTATGATTATTTTGTAAATAAGTCATATATATGACTAATATATATATTCTATTTATATTAATAGGTATATTATATTTCAATGTGAGGAAGAACAAGGTTTATAATTGACCCTTTATTAACCAAAATAGCCACCATTTATTGAATGTTAATTGCTTTGTATGAAATATCTTAAAAATTAATAACAATCGTATGATAAAGTTATTATAATCCCAGTTAATGTATGAGAACGTTGTGATTTGGAGGGACTGGGGAATTTGCTCAAAGTCACAAGTTATAATAGTGAGGAAATAGGGTTAATCTGTAAAGTCTGCTCACCTAACAACCCAAACAAAAAAACCTAAGATTGGTCATATATTTGAGTAGATATTTAATATATCTTTAGAGACCTGATCAAAACAATATGAGTCAACATAGTCTGACCATTACTGTTGAAGAAAAAAATGATTGGTTGATAAAGCAGCAGCAAATCTCAACACTAGCCGAATAGAATCAGAGTCCAGATTTCCAGTTTCTATACTGTCATCCAGAAGAGTGAACTCAAGCAAAGACAATGGTCTCATCAGCCCCCCTTCATCTCAGCAGTAAAGTGCAATAGAATGGTGCTGTCACATAAGGATGAATAGGATGAAAATGATATTGTGTACATACACGTGTATTTCACATAGACAATAGTGAATGTCAACTGAAGTGCTGTGATACACATTAAAGTTAAGGCATAACTACTCAAAGGACAGACATTTAGGAAAAGACTATTAAACAAAATTTTGCTTTTTAAAAAATAATGAGGGAAAGGTTATTAACAAGGAATTATTGGAAGTTGAATTATAGAGAATAATAATTTAGGAAGGTTCCAAAAGAGTCCAGATGTTGCAGAAGGCCCTAAGATATTTCCCACTGACACTTTGGCTTGACAAATTCAAAATGTGAATGAAGCATAAAGTATAGCACAAGAACTAAAAAGGAAGAAAACCTGGAAAATAATAAGGGAACCCAAGAGCAATTAAGTATAGAAAAGGTTGTATGAAGTTTTACTTTTTATGTATTTCGTTAAATTTTTTCACAAAATTTAGTTGTTTGCAGACTTCTTTTAAACTTCAGTGGATATGTGAATAAAAAGGAGATAATATACCAAGAACAATGAAAGTATAAATAGTTTGCATTAAAATATACAATTTTTTTACCTTCCTAAGAGAATGATCTCCACTCACTTATTTGTGTGGATAGAAACATCTTCTGAAAAGATCAGGAAATTGCTATATCAAGTATAATTTTAGCTTGTGTCTTGGACTAACCAAAGAGAAAAATAAATAAATAAATAAAAACCAGAGTGGGAAAAAGGAAATAGAAAGCCAATTATATGCTGATTTTCTAATGTTATTTTTCAGATTAAATGCCACTTCAAATTACAAAACCCCTGGTCCTTGAAGCTGTCAGTTTTCTGAGTACTTTCTTGAGAAGTCTTGTCTTAGCAAAGAGATGTTGAAAAACAGGACCCCTCAGGGGGCCAATAAAACTTTGACAGAGGTTTAACAGTCCTTGAAATTATATCCCCAAACTTAGAGTGCCTGCTGATTCAGTGGGAAAGGACATAAGCTGAGCAAGTTATAAATAAACTCTTTTATCAGAGGCAATGGTGTCATGGTGACTTCAAAGACCAAACCATGGATAGTAAGTTCTCTGATGTTCTGGAGACAGTAAGAACTTTATTGTACTGAATAGGTCATTCTTGGACCTAAACTGAAATTTGATAACACTAATGGGTTTTGTCCCTCTGTTTCTGAAATTTTGAATGAATTTCTACTCAATCAGAATCATTGATGTATGCCATTAAATTTTTAAACAAGATAATGTATATTTTATGATATATTAGTATGATTTTTGTCTCACAGTAGTTAAGTTTTTTTGTTTTGTTTTGTTTTTTTTGATGGTTGGCAATGAGGCTGAGGCTTTATTTTGGAAAGAGCAATCAAATTTGTTTTTAGTTGGGTGTCTATGTAAGATGGAGTAAAACCAGGGAGTAACCCAGGTGGTAAACTCCCCACAAGCATGGGCTGAGGGATGGGCTGAGCCTCAGGTGGGTGTCCTGTTCCATGTGCTCCTGGCACAGCTGTCTCCCCCACAGGCTCTATGGCTGCCTTGTGAGAGGGCAGACTGGAGGGGCCGCAGTGGCAGCTCCCTTGGGCAGGACATCAGAGGACTCAGACAGCAGCTTCTCGTCTAGGATCTCAATCTTCACAACCACAGCCCTGGAGCTGGTGCGGCTGAAGGAGCCGGAGCCCCCACCAGAGCCAAAGCCATTCTGGAAGGAGCTCAGACCATAGCTGAGGCCAGGGCTTGTGAGGTCTCTGTAGGCTGAGCTCAGGCCACCTGAGTAGCCACTGGTGGTCTTCATGTGGATACTCATTCATGTTCTGCATCCCCAACTCCAGCCGGCTCTCCTCGCCCTCCAGCAGCTTGCGGTAGGTGGCGATCTCCTCGTCCAGGGCCAGCTTGACATTCATCAGATCCTGGTATTCACGCAGCTGCTGAGCCATGTCCTGCTCGGCCTGATGCAGAGCAGCCTCCAGCTGGGCCAGCTTGGCGTTGGCATCCTTAACAGCCAGTTCCCCATGCTGCTCGGCATCCGTGATGGAGGCCTCCAGGGCAGCCGTCTGGCCTTTGAGAGCTTCGATCTCATTCTGGAGCCAGCTAATGTTCTGATTCATGTCGGAGATCTCTGTCTTTGTGTGCTGCAGGTCATCCCTGTGCTTCCCAGCCTGCACCTGCAGCTCCTCGTACTTGGTCTGGTACACGCTCTCAGCCTCAGCCCAGCTACGGTTGGCGATCTCCTCATACTGGGCGTGGACATCAGAAATGATGCTGCCCATGTCCAGGGAGTGGCTGTTATCCATGGACAGGACCACAGATGTGTCTGGGATCTGGGACTGCAGCTCTCAGATCTCCTCTTCATACAGCTGCCTGAGGAACTTGATTTTCTCAGTCAGCCCTTCCAGGCAGGACTCCAGCTCCACCTTGTTCATGTACGTTTCATCTACATCCTTCTTAATGAGGACAAATTCATTCTCCATCTCTGTACGTTTGTTGATCTCCTCCTCATACTTATTCTTGAAGTCCTACACCAGCCCCTGCATGCTGCCAAGCTCTGCCTCCAGCTTCAGGTTTTCCTGGCCCAGTGTGTCCTGCTGTCACTGAAGGTTGTTGATGTAGCTTTCAAACATGCTGTCTATGTTGCTGGGAGCTGTCTTCTGCTGCTGCAGGAGGTTCCACTTGGTCTCCAGCCTCTTGTTCTGCTGCTCCAGGAAGCGCACCTTGTCGATGAAGGAGGCAAAGTTGTTGTTGAGGGTCTTGATCTCCTCCTTCTCCTGGGAGCGCACGGCCTGAATGTTGGGGTCCACCTCCAGGTGAGTGGGCTCAGCAGGCTCTGGTTCACTATGATGGCCGTGATGCCCCCCATCCCTCCAGCCCCGGCATAGCCTCCATCCAAACCCAGGCTGGTGCCCAGGCCACTCTGGAAGCTGCCGCCACCCACCCGAGAGAAGCTCCAGGAGCTAATGTGGGCACCGGGCCCACTGCTGTATGAGAGGCTGCTGAAGGCCCATGGGGCAGAGGTGGACACCTTGTAGGACTTCTGGGTGACTCTGATGGACATGGTGAAGACTGGAGTAGAGGCAGGTGGGCCAAACCATAGACTGGAGAAGGAGCAGAAATCTGCTTCTAGATGGCGGGCAAGCTTTCAATTATTAATATTTATGCACCCAACCAGAATGCACCTCAATTTATAAGAGAAACTCTAACAGATATGAGCAACTTGATCTCCTCCACCACCATAGTAGTTGGAGATTTTAACACTCCTTTAACAATGTTGGACAGATCCTCCAAAAAGAAGCTAACAAAGAAATCATAGATTTAAACTTAACCATCCAACATTTGAACTTAACAGACATCTACAGAACATTTCATCCCAACAAAATGGAATACACATTCTTCTCATCAGCCCATGTATCATACTCCATAATTGATCACATCTTAGGCCACAAGTCTAACCTCAGCAAATTAAAAAAAAAATAGAAATTATTCCTTGCATCTTCTCAGGCCATCATGGAATAAAGGTTGAACTTGACAACAACAAGAATCTCAAAAAAAAAAAACATACTCAAACAAAAACATGGAAGCTTAACAACCTCATGCTGAAGGATACATGGGTCATTGATGAGATTAAGCAGGAAATTACCAAATTTTTGGAACAAAATGACAATGAAGACACAAATTATCAGAACCTATGGGATACTGCAAAGGCAGTCCTTAGAGGGAAATTTATAGCACTGCAAGCATTCCTCATAAAAAACCCCAGAAAGACAGGAAGTTAACAACTTAATGGGACATCTTAAACAACTGGAAAAGGAAGAACATTCCAATCCCAAACCCAGCAGAAGAAAAGAGATAACCAAAATTAGAGCAGAATTAAATGTAATTGAAAATAAAAGAATTATACAACAGATCAATAAAATCAAAAAGTTGTTTTTTTGAAAAGGTCAATAAAATAGATTAAACCCTTAGCTAATCTAACCAGGAAAAAAGAGTAAAATCTCTAATCTCATCAATCAGAAATGGTAAAGACAAAATAACAACAGACTCCTCAGAAATTCAAAACATCCTCAATGGTGGCGGGCGCCTGTAGTCCCAGCTACTTGGGAGGCTGAGGCAAGAGAATCGCTTAAGCTCAAGAACTGG
>CAUYON010007153.1:0-20633 GCA_963573935.1 Arctocebus calabarensis
GGAGGAGATGGGGAAAGACTGGGAGAGAAACGGAGAGAGCTTCTCTCTCCCCACTAGAATTCTCTCCCTGTACCAGGAGCCTTAATGTTTTCTGTATTCTTTTCTGTGAATAAATTCTGTCTTACAAAAAAAAAAAAAAAAGAAAAGAAAGAAAGAAAATGCCATGAAGGCTATCTGTAACAGTACGATCAAAATATTTCTGATTGTATATGAAGCACATTGTGCCCTATGATTGCACCAATGTACACAATTATGATTCAATAAAATTATAAAAAAAAAAATCGAGTCACAAAAAATGAAAGTTATTGCTGAGGTTAGTGGAGGTAATGAGTCATAACATTTGATATGTCAGTTTATTTCCATGTTATGTAAATAGTGTTTTGCTACTCTTGATAATGGAGTCAGAATCATGGTCTGTGAAAATGGAATGTTACAGGATTTCTAAAATGAACATGAAAAGTCATGACCAGAATAACTTTGGTCAAGTGGAAACAAACTATGGATTTACAAAAAGGAAGACCCACTAAGGAATTGATTAAAGACAAACAAACAAGTCTTTATACATTTCTTAACATTTCAATTTAATAGTTATGGATATTCATATTTGTGTCACTTATCTACCACCATAATAATGTTTTATAAACCATGCCAAAACTCAGTGGTTTAAAACAACATTTGTTCCTGCTACCGAGTATGCAGGTCAGCTGGACAGGTTGTTTGGTAGTGGCTGGCCCACTCCAGTGTGGACAGGAAGGCTGTTTCCTTGACCTTGGTTGGGCTGTCTCATGTTTGGGGGTGGCTGGCTCTAAGCTGGTCTAGAAAGTGTTCAGCTAGGATGATTGAGCACTTCCCACAGATTTTTCATATCCCTCCAGCAGGCTATCCCAGCTTTATCCTGGCTGAAGCCTAGGCTCAGAACTGGGATAGTTCCCTTCCGCACCCTTTATCTTCTGGACAAATGAAGTCATGAGACCATTCCAGATGAGGGGAGTGGCTAAAGAGATTTCACTGTTGGATGGGAAAAGCTGAAAAATTACATTTACACAGTGTAGGTAAAGGTAAAGGTGGAGAATTGGGGCCATTTTTATATTCAGCCTATTGCAATCCTTAAATTTCCTTATGAGCAAGAGTCAAGGATGATAAACATCTGGAAAACCTCAGAGGTTTAACATTGCTACACGAGCATTTGACTACAATATGCTGTGCTGAGCAAGCCAAATTTGTACTTAGAGGTATCTGTAAAATATGCCAACTATTTTTATGAATGTTTGAATTTAACTGACATACATTTTCTAGTTTCTGAAACATCCCATTTGTACAGCTTGAGCAAAGTTATCAAATGTGTTAACTGGTGGCATGACCCCGTTGTTAACCATCCTTCTAACAGGAGAATTAAGTTGCTATTTATTACACATATTGGATTTAATTTTCAGAAAAGCTGTCATTTTCTGGAAACTCTCCTCTCACTTGCTTGTAGTTTTAGAGGGAGGAAAGTTTTTTTACTTATTATATTTGGAAACATGAGCTATAATACAATAGGTGGTTGTACAGAACATTTGTTCATATCTCCAAACATGAAAAAACATCTGTGAGAAGGTATTTATAATTCTCTGCTTCTACAGTGGTAGATGAATTCTTCACTTAAACATGGAGTTCTAAAGAGGAATTTAGATCAATGACAATAATATTTTGTTGCACGTCCTTATATATAACAAAGATTTTGTTTGCATAAATTGAATATGAAGAAAATGGAATCAAAGGATAATGTTGAATAAGTAAAACAAGATTCCTTACAATGATATAACTTAAAGCACTACAGAAAAATGAAAATTATATGATTTAGAAAACTATTAACCCCTCCCCTGTGATTTTAGATAATTTAGAATCCTGCTAAGGCAGCTTCTCAGGCACAGTTACTTTCAAGAAAATATTTGAAATTATAAAAGGTAGCAATCATGCATTTAAAGGAGATGATAGTTTTCCAACCTGTCATGAAGTAAGAAAATAATCTTACATATTATGCTTCAACTTGCAATGTTTTTACTGGTACTGAACAGGCTTTAAAAGGTGAGAGTGTCATATGTGTTCTGTATCTAGTTGGAGTTATCTGGGAAGATTATCATTACTCTGATAATTCATTGTACAAAGTCCTGGTTAGAGTTCTTGTTTCACGTGTTCATTCTTGAATTCCTTTTGAATGCAAAGTCCTGTGCCCATAAACCTATATGCTATGTAGGGAGATTAAAATCTTTTCAGTCTTCTATTAAAAGTTCTATTTTTTTGACTTTTATTGGTTTGCTGAATTCATACATTTATTTAAGTGGTATATTTATAACACTTGAAAATAATAATCATTTTTAAATCCTATGTTGCACGAACCTGAGATTTAGATTCAAATTTTGCTTCAATTCAATGTTACTAATAGTATGACATTGATAAAGGGTTTGGGTCACCTCCCTGAACCTCATTCTCCTCACCTCTACACTGGAGATAAAAACTTTCATAAGGGGGCAGTGAGGTAGTACACAAAAGTAAACATGGAGTAAGAATTTTATGAGTAATGCTAGCTGGACGTCATGGCTGAAAATACATCAGTATCCTAATCCAAGGAAGAATATTGCTGGTGAATATGACCAATGTAAGGGGGAAAAACCTAACACTAAAAATATTGCTATTGAAATTCCCCACCCAATAACCCATATCTGATTACTCCCCAAAGCAAGCCACACTTCACAAACCCTGCTTGTGCACTTACAGCTTTCAATTAGAGATTTTTCTTGCTCCACACTTTAAAATATACTGGCAGACAAAGATCATGAGATATTTGTGTGAAGAGTCTGATATGAAAAACAGAGACAAAGCAGGAGGAAGCAACCAGGTGAAACAAAGATGAGGCATTGGAAGAATATATTTAAATAAAGTAGATTAACATGATGGAGAGAATTGGAAATGAGACCAGTGTGCTGCAAAAATTATTCTACAGAGAGCAAAAGAGCTCCTCAAAAAAATATGATAGCAGACAGGAAAACTGAAGATGAGGAGTAGAAAGTTTTTTAGAAAATGCCACAGAAAGAAAAACAAAAAGATAAAACAAATGGAAGACAGGAATGAAAAGATACGAAAATCAAGGGGCCAATCTAGGAGACCCAAGATTCACTACGGCATTCCTAAAAGTGAGGAATTGAAGGAGAGGGAGCAGCCAATGAAATAATTTAGGAACACATCCCAGAATTAGAAGATACGACTTTCTAAATTAAAAGAACCTAATGAGTGTCCAGTATAATGAATGAAAATCACCCAAACCACAGCCCCAAATGTCATATAAATTCAGAACATTGGGAACAAAGAAGAATTGCAAAAAATGTCTAGAAAGGAAAAAAAGAAAAACAGGTTTCTATGGAAGATCAAGAAAGACAATTAGATTTCTCCAAAGCAACACTGCTAAACTTTCCAAATTCTGAGAGAAGTGGATGCCTAAACTAGACTTTTCTGTTCCACCAGCCTTTCAATTAATCATGAAAGGCAGAATAAAGACATTTTTATGTACATAGCAGCAGTCAAATAATTTCTTTCCTTTGCACAGTTTCTCAGGAAGCCATATCCAGATAATATCCTTAAAAACAAGAAGGTTAAGCAAAAATGAACAAGACAAGAATTAGGAGTTCTAACACAGCAATGGGGCAAGGGAACCTCTCAGTCTGTTGATGAGGGGAGCCTCCAGAAGACGGTGGGGCAGAGCCCAAGGACACTGAATCCAGATTGGAGCAGGCAAAAGGTTCCAGAAAATTTCTCTCTCTTTTTTGAAACAGAGTCTTACTCACTCTGTTACCCTGGGTAGAGTGCTGTGGTGTCACAGCTCACAGTAACCTCAAACTTTTGGACTCAAGTGACTCTTTTGCCTCAGCCTCCCAGGTAACTGGGACCACAGGCACCTGCCACAATGTCTGACTATTTTTAGAGACAGGGTCTTGCTCTTGCTCAGGCTGGTATTGCACTCCTGAGCTCAAGTGATCCTCCAGTCTCAGCTTCCCAGGTTGCTAGGAATACAGGTATGAGCCACAATGCCCAACCCAGAAAAGACTTCTTCAAGAAGAAGACATTGAGAGAATATTCAACTTGTTTGCACGTATCCCAAGGAACTTTCAACAGTTGAGGCTGTCTGCCTTGAAACAGCTGTGAGTACAAAACAAGCTGATCAAATGATAAAACGTACAGAGAATAAAACATCATGTGGGAAATGAAAAATAATTATGCCAGTTGCATAACTCAGACTCGGGTGGCACCTGTGGCTCAGTCAGTAAGGTGCCGGCCCCATATACCGAGGGTGGCGGGTTCAAACCCAGCCCCACCAAACTGTAATAAAAAAAAACAACAACCGGGCGTCGTGGCAGACCCCTGTGGCCCCAGCTACTTGGGAGGCTGAGGCAAGAGAATCTCCTAAACCCAGGAGTTGGAGGTTGCTGTGAGCTGTGTGATGCATAACTCAGACTCAATAGTGTATGCATATATGTGCATTTGTACAGTAATATATAAATATTGCATAGGATTATAAATAATTTTCATAATTGTATATCTTATAGTATATATCATGTGCATAATCTATAATATATTAATGATAATGTAATCATGAAATATTGAGCTAACCAAAATTTAGATAAAACCATTTGCATGATGCGATAATGAGGGCAGGGCAAAGGGGAGAGATGGTGAACACAGTGCAATTTCCTCATCTTCTGTATTGAGAAGTTAGTAAATAGTGAACAAAGTGAATCAGTAAGTAATGGTATAAATACGTGATTTAAGGAGATGGGGCTAAATGCCAAAGACTCAGGTGAAGTAACAAAGTACTGACATGGGAAGAGAAGGAAAGTGGGTGGGCATAGCACAGGGAACGACTTCTATTTATAAGAATCATTGTATAATAGATTTATATGGTCAGTAAGAAGATAAGGGCTTGTACTATTAATGGAAAATAAAATCTAAGTGTTAAAAACAAGGTATCTATGGTGTTATTCTCATTGATTCTCACTTTGAAACATAAAGACAAACATTTCCCAAAACAAACAAATTTGTGGGAACTTTTAAATATGAACATATCACACCAACACACGTATGTTGCACACACATTGTTATCATCACCACACTAAGCAACTATTTTGTAGACGTGAAACATATTATTTTATGTGGGTATTGCAATTCCTTGTCCAACCTTTACCTGTAGATTTTATCCCACATTCTTGAAAACCGAGACCTGTTAGGCAACTTTACAGCTGTGGCTAGTTGAGAAGAAAGCCGTGACCAGCCAACCTTCCCCTTCAGCAGCCTTCCCCTGGAATAAAGAAACAGAAGACAGACATGGGATGTATTTTATTACTAAAAATTTAAAAAAGCTTCCAAAAAATGGACCCAAATAATAATTGGTTTCATCAAAACTTACAAAAACTTGGCTAAGTAAAGGATCAAACATTAAATATAGAAAAGAGAAAATTATTTAAGTAGGTGATTTCTATATTGAAAAGTTCAAATATCAAATATTAGCAATTTATAATCCTTCTTCTGTAGCACTGTTCATTGCACTATGATGATAAGAATGGAAAAAAGAAAGCATCCAATGTACTCTATACTATTATGAAACCAATATATTAACACTTAGACACTCATACGAATGATAAAACACAGATACAGTCTGGAAAGAGGGAGGGGTAACAAAGGAGAGGGGAGGGGCAGGGGGAGGGCATTTGGTGGGATCTCACCTATTGTGCACAATTTAAGGGTATGCCCGCCCAGGGTGGAGGGTTCTCCTGCAGCTGGAACTTTATCTTGGGAGTGAGAACAATGTCACCTAAAATTTGTTCCCTCATATTAATTTGAAATTAAAAAAATCAATTTTCTCAATGGTCAGGGATAAAAAAAGGGAAAAGCATTAAGATAAAGTAATGTGCTGAGTATAGAGATTATGTGTTAAATTTCTCATGTGCTGATTTTCCACTACAGCACATAACATCGTATGCTAACATGAGTAATTAGGGGATAGGTAAGTATGTTTCCCACGGACTACGGTATCAACACGAATTTTTTGCCCAATGTCAGTAATCTATCAAAGCTCAACTTGTTGCTCCGTTATACAGAGTAGCATGCTATAGAAAGTTCATTTTAGGAAATGAGGCTTAAAGAAGCCTACAAGACACTGTGATTACTTTATATATAAGAAAATAGTCAAATTCTTGCAATGCCAAGATATTCTTTGATAAGAAATGAGTTCCTAAGGCAAGTGTCCTGGAGTCCTAATCCTGGAACTGGACACTAGAGAATCACTTACCTGACTGTGCCACTAAATAGATTGCAGGGATGTTTCTCACCTCCAATGTGCACGCCAGTCATCGGGGGCTTCTAGCTACCTCTCACACAGTAGGGATGAAGGATTCGGGACCCCTAAGAAGCACCCAAGCTATGCTGATGCTGCTGGCCTCTGGACCACACACTGAGGAGCAAGGTGCTAAATGATTCTATGAGCTTGCATTTACTATATTGTGAGCTTTTATATGTTGCTACAAAAGAGAGAAATCTAACTATAGAGTCCAATAAATTGTTTATTGTTATCAAATAACATATTCTGAGTGACTGAGCTATCCTTGGAAATGTGTGGGGTAGAAAAGAAACCCCAGAAAACAGGTCTGCACCATATTTAAGGAGAGCTAGGCCATCATCTGTATATGCTATTATTGTATGTTTCATGTATATCAGTAATGCTTATAAGAAGTCCTATTTTAATAACTGACTTTCTCAAAATTTACAGATAAGACTCATTTGGATAATTGTAAATGAAACACCCCAAATATTATTCTATCAAGGATATGTATTTTAAAAGGTGATTTCCTTAGATTTTTCTTCATTGTGGGTTTTACTATTGCCAGGCTATTTTTGTTGCTATGTGATTGTTATGGGTCAAAATTTTATATTCATTTGTCTTTACCCATTCAGTCTGTTGCTTGTCTTTGTATTTAAAACATATTCAGCTCTGGCCCACTGTACATGTGGGTTTATTTGTTTATGGCCTAATAGGGGAGTTAATTGAAACTGCATATTACATACCACAGACAAGTAAGGAAATGATACATTTATAAAGCAATAAATACACAATTATTTTAAAGAAGACAGTGAAAGTTTCAAGAAATCTTGAAATTGTTGAAATTATTTCTTCCTGTAAATCAAGGGTTACAAACTATAGCTTATGGGCCAAATCCAGCTTACAACCTGCTTTTTTAAATAAAGTTTTATTGGAACACAGGCACACTCTCATTTACATATGTTTTTAGTTTACAAGGATCTAGAGTTGAGTAGTTCTGACAGAAGTCACAAGGCCCACAATCCTAAAATATTTACTCTCTGATCTTCGCTGAAAATATTACCCACCCTTGCTTTTTAACTAAAAACTACATTTTACTATATTAATTTGAAAAGATAATTATAGATAGCATTATAATTTTTACTTGGTAAGATTAAAATTAGGCTATTGGATGAGATGAAGTGGCAACATAGCTCAAATAACATAATATAACTTCTTGGGAAAAGAGAAGACTCTCTATTATCTTTTTTAAAATTAAGTCATATATACATAGATCATGAATACATTTATGCCTTTGTGGGATTCATTGTATTGATTATTTGTACAAATTGGAATGCTTACATACTACTAATTAACATAGCTTTCACCTCATTTACTTAATCACAGTGTTAAGATATTTGTGTTCTATACTTGGTAGATTTGACTTGTACCCTTGCAATACGCTCCATAGGTGTGGTCCCACCATTAATCCACCTTCTGTCAAACCACTCCCTTCCCTTCCCATCCCCCCCTTTCCCTCCTTCATCCTAAGCTATAGTTGTGATTTATCTCTCATATGAAAGTATGAGTGATTATAAATTGTTTTCATAGTCTGTATTATCTTTATTTGCAATTGAATGTTTCTTTTTGTATACCTACTCCCCGAAAGGGGATTACTTGTTATTAAAGCATTTTCAATTTTGTTCTGTGTAGTCAAGTAAAAGGGGGCATTTCATTCATCTTTATATGGATGAATTGAACTTTCACTACAGCTTTCAGTAAACCATTTTCCAAGTTATTTTTCTTTGTCTAATTGTAACATAATCATTGCCATCTGTTGCTTGGCTTAGCTGTTCTTTCTTGCTCTTTGTATATGTTTGCATATGTGCAACCTGATATTTAATATGTACCAGTGGAGGACTATATAGTAGGGGAATGCAGACACATTTATGAAATACCTATTTACCCAACATACGTATGTACAAATTGAATTCAATTCAATTGATTTAAAGTTGCAGGTGTTAAACTGCTAACCTGGCACCTCTTTTTGTGAATGTAAAATCCCAGCTCAACATTATTCTTCATCTATATGATTCTGTGTGGCATTACTAAACTGGGTCAACAATGATGTGGGGGTACTTTTTTATTTCAGTCTTTAAAACTGGAAGAAAACTGATAATATATCCTCTCCTTTTGCATCACTCTATTTAGTTAAAGGAAGAATGGAATTGTCCAAAGCCTTGTTCTATTGATTTCCTGATTTTCCAACATATTTAAATATCAACATTAACATAAAAGATGGTATTCAAAGGAGGAAAAGTAAAACTTCACAATGTGGTATCTGTAAATCATCATAGATTGACATTCTTGGTGACATCCACCTAATTATGTAGCTGCCATGGTAGCATTGGGACTGATTTTTAATAAATGCATCACTCTGCAGGCTCCCTGACTTCCTCCTCTCCTAAATCCTTTGAGTACAACTCTTCTCCGTGAAAATCAATATTTCTATACTGATTGTGGGGAAAGCAGGACAAAATTATTTTAAATTTTGATGCAATGCATAAGAACCAGTAATTTCTTGAGGAACAGAAACCTGGGGGAAATGCTTTTTTTTTTTTTTTTTTTAAAAAGATGTTTTTCCTAATTCACTGGCACTTTAAAAAACAGAGCTAATGTTGAGTGAAACAATATTGGAGGCAGCCAGTGTTTGGTGTTTGCGTCTAGTGAGGGTAAGTTGTGACAGCAAAGGATGAAAAACCCCAAACGATAGGGGTTTAAACAAGATAGAAACTTATTTTTTTCTCTTGTTTAAAATCTAGGTGATCCAGGGTCGTGTCGTGGTTGGAAAACTTAAAGACTTCTTCCTTCTCTGTTATTCTAGCTCCCGGCTTTCAACCTCAAGGTCATCTCACAGCTGGAGCTTTAGCCCTCCATTGGGCTTTCCAGGCAGCAGGAAAGAGAAAGAAGGGTGTAGATGGTGTGCAATGCTACTCCAATTTCAATTGGAGTCTTGCTAACACACACTAGGAGAATGGACACTGCATAGCATCTACGAATCTCTAACACAGCCATTGGAAAAGTGACTTTCCCCCACCTTAAATTTCCTGAACAAATGCGAAAGGGTGGCTGCCCATACTCTATAGCTGGCATTGTATCAGTACCAGTGATTAAAATCTTTGCATAAGAAGGGGTGGCACAGAAATGTAGCACTTAACTTCAGCTTCATTTGAAAGAGGACTTTCACCGTCAAACAAACCAAAAGGCAAAAATACTTTTTTTAATGAGAATTTGTTCATAGTGCTTAATTGTGAAAATAGCATTTCTGGACTTATTTCTCCTACGTCTTTCACTTTGTACCCTTTAAACTACATGTCTCCATTTCAAAGAAATTTCCTTTAGATTGTGTTGCCTACAACCAAAGATATCACTAGACTTAGTGAAGTTCAGTGTTTTTATTTTAAGTGAGAGAGAACTGAGGGTGTGCTGTTGTTTATTTTTATACAACAGGGAAGGTCTGTATCTGGAAGATAAATGGCCTTGTGGAGATTATATTTTTGTACTTGTGTATCTCAGTGCCCGTGTCTGAGGGTCCAGGGATGACCGGGAGGGAAATGGGATGAGATGAATGGTTCTTATGAGTCCTGGGAAGGATTGTTTTGCAGTTCTTCCTTCCTAAAATCTACATTTCTTTTCCTGTGAAATCCAGATTTTGCTGAGAATGTCTCTCCTTAAACATTTTTGAATCTGAGCTTCCAAATTATTTCTTCCAAAATGGAGTTGAAGGTGATCAGCCAGATTTCAGTGAGAGCCTTTGCTTTAAAAGGAGGGTAATGTAGAGCTTAAATAAATATAAGGTCTTTTTTTTTGTTTTTTTTTTAAGAAGAAAAAAATTTCTCACTGTTTTTGTAATGTAACTAAAGCAATCTGAAAGCTTTTTTCTTTTGTGTGATACAATTTAGAGAAACATATTGTGAAAGAAAGGGTTCAAATAAGAGCTTCCAGGAAGGAAAAGCAGGGCTCTTTTTCCATGTGTGGGTGATAATTTTAAATTGTCTTCCATTGAGCCTCTGTCTACATCAGTGTTTGGCTCAACACCCCATAATTAAGCAGTTGGCAATTTGATCATAATGCATTTTCTTATTTACTATGTAACACGTGAAAACCTTATCTATTAGTATGAAATGTAATAATAATAATGCTGATTGTTAATTCTTAGCTCAAATACTCTCACAAATGTGTTTCTTATACACGAAATTGTGCTGCACCAGTGAACAAGGCATCAGACCTCCTTCCGTGGAGTTGTTCAGGGACTCAGGCTAATTAGAAGCTCTGCCTTCTTCACTATGTGACTTCCCAGGTCACTCTTTCCAAGGATCAACTTCACCCGAGTCAGCCAGGCAGGGGTCAGCATACATGGAGGCAGGGGGTTAGGTACCAAAGACTATTTACTGTACTCCAGATGAGGTTACTATGAAGCTGGTCTTGGCAGTTGTTCTCTGTATCTTCTTTATTTCAAAAAAGACAGAGTTAAAGGAACCCTGAAGCTTAGATGCAATTAGTCATGGTGCAAAAGAGCTTTTCAATTCTAGAAGGTTAGAGATGAAAACGAATATGATTGAAGTTTATAGAATCAATGCAGTCATAAAAAAGTTCACTAAATCACAGACCACAGAATTAGGATGCCATTCTTAAAGACTAAAAAGAGTTATTCTAGGTCATATAAAAGCAATATAGTTCAATTTTAGAATAACTGGAAGTGTGTTAACTACTGTTGATTAACATTATGTGACAAAGACTTGAATACCCAATTTCATTTGATCTTTACAAGAACTCTTTAAAATAGCTTCATGTGGTGGTTAAATATGCAGGCTGCAGGGCAAAACTAGCTGATGTGAACTCTGACTCTTTTGCTTACTAGCTGGAAAACCCTAGACAGCAATTTAACATTTCTCTGACTCAATTTCCCCAACTATGAAATGGAGATAATAATAGCATCTAGAGTTCCTAGGGTTAATGTGAAGATTAATGTATTAAGTACATAAAATTCTTAGAACAATGCCTAGCACATAATAAGTGTCCATCATTATTATTATTTCCCCTTTTAGGTATTAGGCTGTTATATTCCTGTAGTCACATACCTAGTAACCAGTTAAATTGGCTATTAAAAGGTATATTTATTCAAATCAACATATCTAGTTTTTCTGCTGTGGCAGGCCTCAAGGGAGTTATAAACTGTTAAGAGACTGGTCTACATCCAGTTTCTAGGGGAACTGGGAATATTTATATTATATTGTGATTAAAAGTAGGGAGAAACTACTCAGAGAAGCCTTTTAAGTTCTAGACGTGCTAAGAGTGAGGGTTCAAAAGTCAGACATTCTAGGACTTAATCTCAGTTCCAGGTTATGTGACCTTGAGGATGTTAACTCATCTTGCCAAGCCTCAGCTTTGATAAGTAAAATAGGGGACAATAATATTATCTTCTAGATCAGCTGAGAGTAACAATAAGGCTTAAATAATAACATTTGTTGTCTCACTTATCAAAAAGTCTAGAGATAGTTCAATGGGTTGGAAATCTCTTGAAGGACCAGGGCTCTTGTATCTTTCTTTTCTGTGTCTTCTTTACATAACAATATACTAAACAGAGAGAAAAAGGTGGTGAGAGAAAGAGAGAAGTATTTTCCTGCAGCCTCTCCCCAACCTATTGATCAGAACTGGGTCCCTTTTATATTGCTCAAGCCAGTCACAGACAAAGGAGAAAGGGATTATTGTAATTGGTTTATACCAATCACAAGAAAAAGAGTGTGGAGAGTGCCATTTAATAGTGAGGGTCATGTTTTTCAGAGTCTTGGAAGAACTTTGCTTAGAGCTCTGGTCTTCAATGAATGCTCAATAAAGGTTAGCTTTGCCAGCTCCCGGAGGCTGACATTCCGTAGGGCAATTCTGTACTCTGGAAAAAACACAGACCTTCCTATTGTTTCAAGAAACATAACATAACAGTGAACTTGATGGATCACAACCCTGGCTCACACAATTTTGGATATTCTTACAGGTCCTTTGCATGGCAAAAATTCCCACCCTTTACAAGTATTTTAATCTTGCAACCTTAACAAAGGATGTGGAAGATGAGGGAGTTAAACCAAGCTGATTCAAGCCTCCTCCTTCGTGCTGAAGGGATTTGTCCTGTAGGACTCCTGGATCAAGTGCATCATTTTGCTGGCGGAAGACAGTCCTGCCACCCCTGGTCATCTTGGATAAACCCTAGACAGAATTTTACAACTTTACCCTACTTTTTACATTCATATTCATAGCAACAGCTGGGAGGGATCAAGAATGCTACATGAGATACCCTACCATCCATTGCCACAATAATGGTGCATAGCAAACGACCCCACTGCCAATTCAGTGGCATTCACCCACGAGCTTTTATTGTCATCCTTATGTATCTGCAGGTTGGCTGGATTCTGCCAGAACTCAGCTGGTTTCCCCTGGACTTGTCTCCAAGCTGCAAACTGGGCCTAGGTTTGTCTTGTATGTCTCCTTGGATCAGAGACTCCCTGAGGCCTGTTTAACCCAAAAGGGCAAGCTCGACATCACAAGCATATTTTGAGTCTTTGCTCATGTCACGTGTTTAACATTCCAAAGAAAGTCACATTAGCAACACCATTGGGGTGGATGAATACACAGGGTGTCTAGTCAAAACCTACAAGTTCACCAGGCAAAGTGTGTGGACCTAGGGAGGGGCAAGGAACCGAGAATAATGACAGATACAATAAGCCGCCACTAGAAGGCGCAATCTCCCTTCTCATTTTGCTCAGAGTCCTTTTCTAACCCTCCAAACTCTTTTATTTATTTATTTATTTTTAGTGGGCACAGTCCTGGACTGTCTTGCCTTCTTAAGCCTCTCTTACAGGTCAACTGTATTTGCCCAGTAATCTTTCTTGTGGATAACAAAGAGACTGAGAGAAAAAAGAAAGATAAGGAAAGGAAAAGTAAGGAAAAAATAATGTGGTAGGATCGGTTGTAAGGTGATTGAGAAATCTTGGAGCCCTGTAAGCCAAGGTTTCTGTGGTCCTCTGGAGTAAAGAAAATCAGTGTAAGAATGTGATGTAACTAGCAAAAGAGACTATAAGTAGCATATTACAGTCTAGGGACATTTGATCAGAATGAAAAACGTCTGTCTTTCCTGAAATTCTCTGTGGCAAGTGGCCTCCAAGAATCCCCTAAGACAGTGGGAGGCCGAGGTCATTATAATACTGCCTAGCATATAGCTGGAGATTAGTAAATATGGTTTAAGTGCAACTAAATATTTAATAGCAAATTTTCCCATTGAATTTTTCATGGCCAAGTTTATAAACAGAGACCCGGGGGTCAGAAGACAGGGAGAAAAAAGACTTAAGAAAAAAGTAATGTTTCTCTCCATTTTCTTCTTCACATTCTGTTTTTTCTTTTTAAAAGAAAAGGTTTGTATCTCAAACCTTTTTTGAGATACAGTTTACTCAGAATAAAATTTACTCATGGTAGGTGAGCAGTTCTCTGACTTTTGACATATGTATACATAGATGATACAGAACATTTCCAGCACCTCCAGAGTTTCCCTTGTCAATCTCTGCCTACTCCTGCTCACCAGAACCCTGATCTTCTTTCTGTCAACGTAGAATAGTTTGCCTCTTCTAGAATTTCTACAATGTGTGAATTGTAGGAAACCTGCAGTGTGTAGTCTATTGTGTCTGGCTTAGAGGCTGTGTGATTCATCACGTCCTTACAGGCCCGTTCCTTTGTATTGTGTAATGGTGTTCCATTATCTGGGCACACCACCATTTGTTTATCCATGCATCTGCTGATTGGCATTTGTGGTCTCCAGTGTGGGGATGTGTGTTGGATATGTTTTTCCATCTTTTGGGCAAATATCTAGGAGTGAATCTTCTGGGTTGCATGATAAGTAAATCCTTAACTTTACGGAGAAACAATTCTCCAAAGCAGCTTCACCCTTTTATACCCGCCCCCCCCTCCCCCAGCAGCGCCTGAGAGTTCCTGTTTCTCCACATGCTCACAAGCACTTGGGATTATCAGCCTTTGCAATTTTGTCATTTCTGGTCTTCCTTTCTTCCTTCCTTTGCTCCTTCCTTCTTTTCTTCCTTCTCTCCCTCCCTCCTTCCTTTTTCTTTCCCTCCCTCCCTCCATCCTTTCTTCCTTCCCTCCCTGAAATGAGAAATGTTTGTTCAAAGGGTGAATTTAAACATTCCTGGACTTATGTTCCCAAATGAAAAGTTTCTGTCAACAAAGCATCTCTCTCTCTCTCTCTCTCTCTCACACACACACACACACACACACACACACACACACACACGACTACGCACTCACTTAAGGAGACAAGGGGCGAGGAACCTTCTTTCTTCCTTAGCAAATGAACTTTGCTTCCTTAGAATCGCCTTTCAATCTCAGAGGCACAACTTAACCGTTGGCCCCGACTGACTTCAAGATCAGCGCGCTGCAAACTCTCAGGCGCGGCGAGGTTTCTCCGAAGAGCTCTCCCTCCAAGCCTCTCAACCACGCTCTTCTCTGCTGGTAAATAGTAATTGTCTTTTGGAAAAGCTGGTTTGTGGCGGGCGCTGGAGAGCTCCAGCTGGAGCGGAAAGCTGTGGGTTGCCTCTACGATCCCTCCCGAGGGCCCCCTTTCCCCACCCGGTTAAGATCCAAAGACGGTCCCGGCTTGTACCCAAGTTCCCCAGAGAACGCCAAGGAGCGTACGGCTCCCGGACAGCCCTGGGCACCGGGCATGCTCAGAGGGCGCGCGAGAGGCAGGCGTTGGCTGCAGTGGGGCGCAGGAGCCAGGAGGTGCCGCTGCGTCCCCGCTTCCTGGAGCCTGACCCAGCGCGCAAAGTTGGGCAGGGAGCCGCGGGTGGAGGAAGGACCGAGCGAGCGAGGGTGGCGAGGAAGGGGGAGGAGGGAGGAGGGGAAGGAGCGGGGGGGCGCGCCGGGCGTGTGTCACTCGCTCTCCCTCTGTGTATAGAGGATGTGCTGAATGGTGCGCTTTGAGGCGGCGGCGGAGGAGGAGCAGGATCCGGCGGCAGCTGGCAGCCTAGGCTCCCGGCGCGGCTTCGCTTCGCCTTCCGAGGCTCCTCGCCCGCCGCGGGCTCCCGACCCCGAGTCCCGCCCGGGGCATGGCCCGGCTCTGCTCCCCGGAGCGCCCCGCCTGCTGAGCGGCGCCGGTGCGAGGTGTGGAGGCCGGGAGGCCGGGGAGGTCGGCGAGGGGACAGAGGCGAGCGCCCGCGGAGCAGAGAAAGGAGCCCGCGCCCGGTCCCTGCCGCACTCTCCCGGGCCGCCCGGAGCCCCGATGAGCCCAGATGGCCGGGGCTCAACCCGGAGTGCACGCCTTGCAACTCAAGCCCGTGTGCGTGTCCGACAACCTCAAGAAGGGCACCAAATTCGTCAAGTGGGATGATGTAAGTATTGGGGCGGCCCGGCACCCGGCGGGGCGGACGGCGTGGGGGTGGGGCGAGGGGCGCGTTATGCAATGGGCGCCCCGAGAGCGGGCAGGGCTGCCCGGGGCGCACAGGTTGGCGTATGCACAGGCAGATGGCCAAGGGCAGGAGCTTTGCTCGCGCTCCTGTATGCTCGAGGTTTACTAATTGACATCCTTTCTGGGTCTTTCAGGCGCCCCCTGAGGGTCTTAAATCGTTTGTAGGAGGTCAGGCTTTACCTGGTGATGGGTCCCGAGAGTTTGGAAAGTGGGGAATGTAAAGTTGGGACCAGCTGGAAAGCGCCGGGTGCTCCGCCCGCAGACGCACCCCTAGCCCCGTTACTTATTATCTATTTATTCATTTTTTTGCCCCCTTTCAAGAAGGAACTGGTCTGAAGACCAAAACTGTTTAGTGATTGCTAACCCTCCTAGCGCGGTTGTGGGAGCCCACGTGACAGAGGGCACAGCAGTCCAGCCGACAGGTGGTCGTTGACACCAAACTTCAGTGCCTGGCTCCGGAGTGAGGGGCCCTGAGAAAATTTGGGGAGGGAAAGACACCCGAGGAGAGGGTTAATGAGCAGAAGAGGACGCCTGGAGGGGTCTGGAGGGCTTAGAGGGCCTGTATGCAAATGGAGAGGGCTAGGTTTTGAAAATTGAGCTGACTGGAGTCTTTTGCTTGAAATGGACACAGGACATTCTTTCAAGATTTACCTTTACCTTTTGAGAGGTAGGTCAGAGACTAGCCCAGTACCAGGGTCTCCAAAGCTTCAGCTGCAGTCTAGACCCTAGGATTTCAAATGACTTCTCCCTCCCTCCATGCCAGTTGCCTTCAAAACACTTAAAATTAGTAATCGCCCTGAAAAATTTGACTCTTTGGTTGGAGAACATTATGGTATCAATTTTATGTCCTAGGTGTCATTCAAAACCCTAGATGAGATGAGAACAGCCCACTGAAATAAGCCGGAGCTGCCAGGCTCCAAGGAAATTTAGGTCCAAAGGACTAATACATCTCTTAATCATGAGGAATTATAGGAGAAAGAGGCGTTTTTCTTGCTGAAAAGATTTTCCACCTAGTACATTATAGCCTGTTATCCTCCAGGGTATTTTTCTTTAATCTTCTTAAGCCATTTTCCAGTGTCTGAAAACAATTTGAATATTCCAGGTAGCGAATCCAATTACTTAGCTGAGTGCGTCTGTGTCTATATTTTGTCCAGCTGGAAGTACAAAGGGAACTTGGAGTATAAGCTACAGCTTCCTTGAAAGCAAGTGCTAGTTATTAAATGCTGTAGGCCAGGATATAAGCATGCATCTTTTTTACCACGGGCTTCAGACTTTTTTCCTTTAGTCCCGGTCTAATTGGACTGGATGTTTTTGTAAATGGAATAGAATCTAAACAACAAATTCACACACAGATGAAACGTTTTGTCTCAAAGGGAGAAACTAGAAAATATAATTCGACAACCAATATACTGCCCATCTTCAGATCCTTGACTAGAGAGTTACTCTGATGAACAATTACCCAAGAAAGAGAGCAAAGGGCAGAGGGAAAAGAGAGAAAGAGACTTCACAGAATCAAAAGGAGAGTTTCAGCAAAAGCTCTGGATTCCTGTACAGTGATGATTTTAAACCATGTTTTAAACAGTTCTTCATAATTTCTTGTTTGGGAGAAATTAGCCAATGCCACTTTGAGAATGAATGTCTTCTATGAAAACACATTTTGATATATCAAGGCAGATGATTTTTATTATCTGCATTTATGTAATAAATATTTCTTGCTCACTTATTGGTACCAGCCCTAGACTAGAAGAAAGTAGACAGAATGCTGTAAGGGACCTTACGTGCTAAGAGGAGGAGATGAAAATGATCAACAGCCCCGATGAGTGGTGCTTTGATGGGGGGGGCCAGTCCCTTCTCAGCTTTTTGACTAAGATCAAGTGTAAGAATGGAGAGGCTACTGGTCAAACACCAGCCAAAGAACTTTCAAAGATGAAAAGAACTTACTGTGAGCAGTGCAGCCAGCTGCTTAGTTTCTGAAGAAGCCCTATGGGAAGGATGTAGGGCGCACATTAAGGAGACTGGTAGAATTGTTAAAAAAGAAAACCTGGACTGCACCCAGGGGTCAGATTATCTGAAATAGGATGAACTGTCCCACAAGTTATTTGGCTGTCTTGGTCTCCATGGTGATCTGTGGACTACGCGGGAACCATCATTTCTCAGAGTTGCCTTTACCCTCCTGAGGCATCACTCCCTTACTCTTCCATGTGTACCCATCCGGAATCAAGCAGTTATCTGCCTATTGATACAAGAACTAGATCTTGAGTCAAAGGCCTGGGTTTACCTGCTACTTCTCTTGCCATAAGCTCTGTGACTTTAGGTAAATCACTTAGCCTCTCTGAAACTGTGCTGCTTCTTGTGCAAAACTGTGTTAATGCTGCACTCCCAGTTTCAGCTAGGAGTCTGGAGGAGCCAGTAGGATAAAGCAGCACTTCTCATAGCTGAGTGTGTATCAGAGCCATCTGGAGGGCTTGGTAACACTCGGATTGCTGGGTCCCACCCTCTGGTTCTGATTAGGAAGGTCTAGGGTGGGGCTTGATTATCTGCATTTATTATATAACCTGGGTGATGTTTCTGTTGCTGGTCTGGGGAAACCACACTGTGAAAACCACTGGGATATGACATAAAAAGGAACTTGGAAGGTATGACAGATAGCACAATCTCCTTGGCCTATCTAATTTCCCTGGTTTGTGAATTTAATTTTATCTCCCTGTTTGCATTTTGAGAAGTTTCATCTGATTTTTTTACCTTACCGCCTAGAAGGTAGAAAGCCCTACGTGACATAATCATGGACAATAATTTTAGATCTTCTAGAATGTTTTATGAAGTATCCATGATAGCCAAATTGGCTTAATTCACATTCACACATTTCTTTTGAATTGTTTTTACGCAATGAAAAAAAAATTTTTTTTTTAAATTTTCATCTGCTTCTGGTGGAATTGCTAAAAAGGGAAAGAAAAGAAAGATGTTTGAGAGGCCGCCTACTCTGAATCTGTCTTTGAGCAGAGGAGGCTGCTGTGTCTTTCCACTTGGCACTTACTTGCTTTGGAAAATCCTTGCTGCCCCTACCCTCCGGTGCACCCCATTAACTTGTCTAGAAGAGTAAATTCTATAAACAACCTAAAAATCTCTCAAATCTCTGATCTCACTTAAGAACTGTGGAACCTGTTTTCTTGAGGGGCAAACTCGTAAAACATCCTCACTATCCCTTTAATAAATAACAGCATATTCAACAATGAGTCTAAGACTACTTAGGATCCCGAAGAGATCATCTCTTATGCCTTCAACAATTAAAGCACCATAATCACTTGTTGTTCTGATCACCATATGGAATGGAAGATGTCGCCTAGAGGGTTGCAGTGCCATGCATAGGTTTTTGGCCACCTACCAGAGTCATAGTGGGGCTGGGAATGCTCTAAGGGTAGTAGCCAACAGCTTTGATGTAGGCAGAGACCTATCACAGAGGGCAGCAGGTGGGTAATAGAGCAGGACCCTCTGGTACTAGGGCCAGGCATTAACCCCTTTGGTACCTAACCATGGGGAAGTCTGAGAGTTTCCCCAGGGTCTGTAGGTGTAAGGGGTAGGGGTTGGAATATTTCAATGTTTTAAAAGTAGTGGTGGTGTATGTAGCCTGAACATCAATGCTGAAACCGTCTCCTAGACTTGGCAAAGAGATAAAGGACTGACTTACTCAGGGTACCTCTTTTATTAATGATATTAAAAATGCTACTTTATGTCCTTGCTTTATTGTGAATTTATGTGTTATCAGGCTCTGGTGATGGGGGGTGGGTGTTTGGGAGAATTCTGGTGAGATTGGTGGTGAAAGGAGTGTTACTATCTCCATCTAAGCTAGGGAGCTTGGGAGATGGTGAGACTGGCCCCTGTCTCGTCTGGGCCTTGTTCTGTATTAGACAGGACATGGAAGGGAAGAGGAAAAGCTTAAAACGGTATAACAGGCCCATAGGCCCTGAGTCACCCTGTTTTCTATGCCCAAGAACCCTATCCCTTTGTTCCCAAACTTCCAGGGAATGGAAGGGTTTTCTTTTTCTTTTCATTTTTTTTGTTCTTTCTTTTTTTTCTACTCTCATCTTCAAAATTCAGATATTACTGTGAAAAGTTGTTTAATATATCCCATCTCAGTTTCTTCAGCTATAATGTACAAATTCCTTACCTCACAGAAAAGCTGTTACAGTTAAATGAACAAATGCATATGTATTGTTTTGTAATAGTGCCTGACACACCAGGGACCCTCAATTAAACACCTTTACAAGTCACTGTCCCCAATTGTAAGAGGGACATGAACTGTATCAAGGTGCTCAGTGTGCGTTATTGACTCTTTTATTTTACAAGTGGGAAAATCCAGATCTTACTTACATTCCTTTTAATGTTTGTGTTGATTTTATAGTTTGGAGGGGGGAAAGATCAGCTTTTTTTACCCCTTTTAAAATTTTTAGGTATTCCAGAGCAAATGAATCTCCATAATTCCAAGCAGGTCCCACTTTTCTTTCTTTTTCTTTTTCTTTTTGAGACAGAGTCTTGCTATGTCGCCCTGGGTAGAGTGCTGTGGCGTCACAACTCACAACAACCTCAAACTCTTGGGCTTAAGCAATTATCTTGCCTCAGCCTCCCAAGTGGCTGGTACTACAGGGACCCACCATAACACCCAGCTATTTTTTGGTTGTAGTTGTCACTGCTGTCTGGTAGGCCCAGGCTGGGTTCAAACCCACCAGCTCTGGTGCATGTGGCTGATGCCCTAGCCACTGAGCTACAGGCACAGAGCCAGGAAAATAT
>CAUYON010007155.1:0-12851 GCA_963573935.1 Arctocebus calabarensis
TCCCTTTCCCCTATCCCTGTATTCCTGTGCTATAATTGGGTTTTAGCCTTCATATGAAAGCTATAAATTAGCTTCATATTAGGGCTGAGTACATTGGATACTTTTTCTTCCATTCTTAGATACACTCTTATAATTGTGTCCTGACCCCAAATAATGTGCCATACACCATGATCCTCCATCCCTTCCCACCTCCCCTCTCCCCGCTCCCCACCTTGAATTGATTTGAATTTCTATCTTATATGAGTGTGTATTAAATTGTCTACTGGCTTTATATTAGAATTGAGTACATTGGATTCTTGCTTTTCCATTTTTGTAATACTTTGCTAAGAAAAATATGTTATAACTCTTTACAGGTTAACACAAAAGATACAATGTCTCCATCTTTTTAACGGCTGAATAGTGTTCCCTGGTATTACATATGCTAGTTTGTTAATCCATTTCTGGGTTGGTGGGCATTTAGGTTGTTTCCACATATTGGTGATTGTAAATTGAGCTGCAGTAAGCAGTCTAGTGCAAATGCCCTTATGAAAATTTTGTTTTCTTCTGGGAAGATGCCTAGTAATGGGATTGCAGGATGAAATGGGAGGTCTAATAGGGTATTCTAAGATAATGCGTAAAAGAGTCATAATTGATTTTAAATACATTTTAATAACTTTTTATTCATAGTTTATAAAATTTTGGTGGGAATTTAGCTTATATTAGTCATATTCCTATTACCAATTAGAATCACTTTGAGTCATCACTTTTAAATCAAGTTTGCTGACATACTTGTGTGATGTAAACAGATGATTTAATTTCTCTGGGCCTCAATCTCATCTTTTGTGAGTTGCTTCAGACATAAATATTACTATCAGATTTCTTCCCAGCTCTGACAACCGTCTGTTCTTGAGTTACATCTGCCAGTTGAATTGTGATATACTCTGGCATGTCTTGAAGCATAACAATGTTTTCTCTTCCTGGTGAGTTGAGTGTCCTAGCTACAATCTGAGTGTGTGAAAAGGGAGAGAGGGAAGAGCAGTAGATGAGAATTTCAGAATGAACTGAATTAGACAGCCAGTTATTGGAAAGCATTTGTAGAACAATAAGAGATGAGACGAGCAATTTACTAACGTGTGTGTATACATCCACGGGAAGAGAAAAGGTGTTGTCTCCTTGAGACATCATTGTGACCAAGTTTCTGGAAATTACATTTGGGATTCATTGGAGGACAATTTCTCTTTCTTTGGGCAAATAAATTATCTCATTCAATCTGAAGAACAATGGTGTATTAAATTAATACACCAATAAATACACATTTATTACATTATAGATTATTGAATATGCTACTATTATACCCATGTATACTTTGTGCACTAGTTAATACATCCTTAAACAGAAGAAGCTGAAAAATGTAAAGTGCTGAAATCATTTGACTATCCAATATCACTAAGCCAGCAATAGGGGAAGATGGAATACTGACCTAGGGTTTTTTTGTGAGTTAATTAAAAAAAAAAATCTAAGACTACAATTAACTTATATGTTTTCTTGATTATTCTCTGATTTCAAAACCTGGTTCACAGTATAAAATTTCTAACAGAGCTTTTATGTTCTGCTAATAGTTATCCTGCACTCATTAAATAGTCCTTGGCAGATAGTGGAAACGTGTCTGTGAAACCTTTGTGAAAATAGGAAGTATGTAGATTTTTTTTTTCTTGCTTTAAATAAAAAAGCATGAATCCCAAATGTGGTTTGAAGACACTTAAGCACAACCATGTCTCGGGAAGACTGTAAACATTTGTAAACATTATTTAATTTTAATATACCTTTATTCCAAATTAAATATATGATATTATTTTCTAGGACGTGTTAGAAGTATGATCTTGAAGTCCAGCAATGTCAGAATGCTGTAGCACCTAAATCTTGGAATCTTTGCATTAAGCCAGTAACAACTTGTAAAAGTTTTACCTTCTTTTCCATAACGCCTCTTGTCACACCCACCTTTCACAGATTTTATTTTCTCTCAGCTTAGTGGGGACATTTTTTTGTTCTGGGATGGAATGGCCTGCAATTTTTTATCAAATTACTAGAATCATAAAGAAGTTTAAAATGCCCACCAAGTCCACTGCTCCAAAAAAAAAAAAGAGGAAGAAGAAAGGATGGTCAAAAAAGTCAAAAACTCCGTGTCCTCTGTGTCGGGTTGTTGATTATGGGAATGTGGATATAGCTCCCATCTTGTTGCCTCTATTTCTCAGACACACATTCTTAAGGATTTACCCGTTCTTTCTAAGCATCAACATCCATTTATATGTGTTCATTGTTTGGTTGGTTCTTTTTGATAGTGATTATCTAGTTCATATCCCCAAAGTTTTGTGATAATACATGCTTTAAATAATGCCTGATAGACATTAAATATTTAATAAATATAAAACGTATTATTACTCTCGGGTATATACCATGAAAATCCGATGACTTATGATCAATAAGAAGCAGAATTACTAAAATATTATCCAAGGCTCAAGTGTGCTTTTGTCAGAATCATGGTAACGTGCTTCCTAGAGGGAAGCTGAGGCCAAGAAAGTGATCATTTATCATAATTTATTACATTGAAGTACCTTTCAGAAATAAGATGTATGGAGTGCTTGTTAGGTGTCCAGCCTGTGTTAAGTGCTGGATATGTTAAACAAAAACACGGATGCTCTAGTACTGTGAGTAAGGAAGATGAACTTTCATCAAATAATCATGTAAATTAATGTATACTTATAACTGATATATACAGTAAGGGGAGAAAGATTTAAAAATGTGAAATTAAAGACTGCTCTAGAATACGCAATATGACCATACAGGCTATGAACTTTCAAAGTGATGAAATTCAGAATTTCCTAATTTCTTCAATAACTTACCCCAAATCCCAGTGGCTTTTGCAGACAGGATATAGTCTATAGACTAGCCTTGAAGTAAACAGGCGATCACATTTTAAAATGAGTGCAAGAAGGAGCATTAAAAAGAAAGGTGTTTAACTTACAGCAAGTGTGATTTAATTCAGTCATAAATATTGTTAAGCCCTGAAATTTGGCTGCTTTCCTGTAAGAAATAAAACAGAACAGAGCAAGCCATCATCACAGACTATGTTGGACAAGTCTAGGTAACTGCTTTAAGAATAACTGTGAATCCATGATGGAAATATCCCCTTCACAAAAAATAATGTTTTGCCTTTTGCTAATAAATTGACTATGTATCCCCACATTATAGAAGTTATTTTTGTTAAGGACTTACTAATATGTTACCAAATATACTTACACTTATCTCATACTTTGAATTTAAACTATTTATACTTTTAATTTAACTATGTATTCTTTTCAACAACATTCTAGAATACTTACACTTTGTTTTTGTCAGTTTCTTTCTTAAATGAAATCTTCAGAGTGTAAGAAAAGTAATTCATACTATTATATGTCAATAAACTACACTTATTATGATTCCTTGGCTATTTGCAAAGTAAGAGAATGATACACAATTCACTTGACCACCCTTCAACAAAAACCATAGTAAATATAAGATCACTGATTTTGATGAATGGAATCCATTGTTTCATTTACATTTTTGAATATTTTTCTAGAGATAATTAGAAAAATAATACCAGACATTTTATTTTTGTAAGACTAATGTAAGTTTTAATCAGAATGTATTAATAATTCCTAAGAATTCCCCTTTGGAAGAATGGAAAATTGTGTGTTTAGAGGAAATAAATTTTATTTAAACAATATAAAAATGTTGATAACATTTCCTGCCTTCTATTGATCAATGACTTTTAATTTATCTATTTTTTTTTTTATTTTTTTGAGATAAACTGTCACTCTGTCACCCTGGGTAAAGTGCCATGGCATTGTAGCTCACAGCAACCACAAACTCTTAGGGCTCAAGCAATCCTCTTGCCTCAGCCTCCCAAGTAGCTGGGACTTCAGGCACCCTCCACAATGCCAAGCTAGTTCTATTTTTTAGTAGCGACAGGGGCTCACTTATGGTCAGACTGGTCTCAAACTCCTGAGCTCAAACAATCCACTTGTCTTGGCCTCCCAGAGTGCTATTAATGACAATTTAAAGGTCGTATCTTTGTTACCAAGTGTATTAGTTTGCCAGCACTGCCATAACCAAGGTACACAGGCTAGAGGATATAAACAAACGAAACTTATTTTATCACAATTCTGAAGACTGGAAGTCTGAGAGCAGGTATGAGCAGGTCTGTTTTCTTCTGAGGCCTCAGTCCTTGGCTTGTCCATCGCTTTCTTCTTCCCCGAGTCTTCACAGGGTCTTCATTGTGTGTGTCTGGATCCTACTCTGGTCTGAAGAAGACCCCAATGGTAATGAGTTAAGGCCCCCTCACATGACCTTTTTGTAATCTAATCACCCATTTAAGCCTCTATCCTTTACATACAGTTATAATGTGATGTACTGGGCGTTAGAACTTCAACATTTGAAGAACCCAGACCAGAAAGTCCTGGATACCTTCAAGAATATTATTACTAAAAAACGATCTTATAAAACTAAAATTCAGAGCTAGTAAATTCATGACACGGCCAACATATACCATAGAAATACACCCACATTGTTTTCTTTCTTTCTTTTTTTAAGGACAGAGTCTCAGTTTGTCACCCTTAGTAGAGTGCCGTGGCTTCACAGCTCATAGCAACCTCCAGCTCTTGGTCTTAGGCGATTCTATTGTCTCAGCCTCCCGAGCAGCTGAGACTACAGGCGCCCACCACAATGCCCGGCTATTTTTTGTTGTTGTTGCAATTTGGCCGGGGCCAGGTTTGAATCTGCCACCCTTGGTATATGGGGCCAGCGCCCTACCCACCCACATTGTTTTCGACTAAAATGTAGATATATACAGATTTGTAAAGTTAGAAAATTATAGATCATTTTTTCTCTGTGCTGAACAACACCAGGAACTGACAAAGTGCGTGAAAGGACCACCCAAAACCTACTCTACCCTTCAAATGCCCTAGGCCAGGAATGCATATCTGGAAAGATACCTGAAAGACTCCAAGGAAGCTCTCCACAAACTTATGTCCTTTCATCTGACGTTTTGTTGCAGTGTATTATTACTACAACTACAATAGTTATTAGTTATTACTAATAACTATTCAGCTATTAGAATAGGGAGTGAGGTAACACCCCACCTGCATTATTTCCTAGTAGATCATCTGAGAAGAAACAGAAAATTAAAAGAAAAAATATATGCATATACACAAAGAAGCTTAATAAGCTAAAATGTCTTTGTCTAAGTATGATGACTTCTTTAATTATCATTTTTTATGAGGCAATTTTACACTATTTCCCCTCAATGAAAAAATATAGATGTTTATTTTAGTATAAGTACAAATATAATTTAGCAGGTATTGAATATTCAAAATCTTGATTTTCAGGATGGCATTCTTAGCATCTATAAAATATTTTAAGAGTACAAAATGGTATGTGCCTTCCATTGCAATCATATAATACTTTGTCTAACTGAATGTAGACAGTAATAGAAGAACTTCAAATGCTCTACCAAATATCTCTTGCCCACAGATACCCACACAAAGACTAACAGAAGATACTATAAAACAACACACATAGATACACACAGAGGTTCACACATACAAGCACAACCACTGCTACTCCTTCTTATTAAAAAATAGGCCTTATTGGTAAAATTGCTGTCAGGCAACCAAGAAATAAGAAAAAAATACTGAAATAAATTTGGGAAGTTAGCATGAAATGTGAAATGCGTGCTGTCCACTCAAACATACTAAAGCCATCAAGAGATAAGTATCAGCTCAGATTATGAGTCCTTCAATTGTTAACTAAAATAACACCAGAACGTAATAATCAATAATATTTGTTAAAGGAATTCACTAAAACTCTTTATTGGAAAATATAGACATTTTGCATCTAGTTTTCTTTCAATCTTCAAGTTTAGAAAAAGATAGCTTTAGATTCCTTCTTTACGATTTCCTTGGCTTTAGATTTTATATCTGATACATTCCTTACAGGAAAGATTATCAGAAAACTAGACCTCTTATTTTTTAAATTTTTTTCTGTGTTTCTTATATACAAAAGAATTAATATTCTTATATATTTTTACTAATTTGCTATTAGTAGTATTTTTCACTTTATCAACAGATATTTTTTAAGCCAAAATGCTTACAGAAAAGTTGATGCCCTGGAAATGATAATATTTCTCTGCCCGAATGAAAGGAAAATTAAAAATACATACTTAGAAAATTATGTTCAAATTTAACATTTCTTAGAATTAGTATTACCCATATATCTTTATAGTATTACATCTAAATTTAGCTTATAGATTTTCAAATGTTATTATGGTAATTTTTAAAAAATAATTTTAAGAAAATGGCTGATGTTGAAAACTTTCAGCACACTATCTCATGTTCATTTATAAAAGGACACCTCAAGGATTTGTATAGAACCTCAAGGAGTTTAGATCTTGGGATTGCTATCAACCAGAAGCACATTCCTCTGTGCCTTGGAAAAGTAAAGCTGATAAATTTAGAAAATAATAATTCCTTCCTAAACTATAAGGTGTCCATCCTGTTAAAGTTTTTCTCCGTTGAAGAGTCTAGTTGAATGGGGTGCAACAATTTCTGAGAAACTGTTAGAGACAGATCCATAGACAATTCTCTTAAAATACAATGGGAAAAACATGTTTCCATTCATAACATATAGAGTAAACTGAAAACAAATTTCCAGAAATAATTATGAAGTTTAAAACATGGTTTGGTATTTGCTGCTTTTTGTCATATTTCCTTATCTGCCTATACCATCTTGGTCCCTGTACACCAAACTATTCCTCCCATAGGAGGAAATATGATTTTGTTCTTTATAGAAAGGAGACAAACGAAAATGTGTTAAATTAACCTACACAAATAACAACGTGAATTTACCTAAGAGTTTTGTAAGAGTTTCTCGGTCACTAGACAACATTATACTTTGTATTCCTCTGAGATATATTACCCCGTCCCATATAAGATAGGTAAATGACTGTGCTTTCTCTACACTGATACATGTTACAGTTAGAACTATCTTAGTCAAATATGTGTGTCCAGACTTAACCTTTTAAACTCAGTATTGTGTTATATGATTACCAGCAAATAACTAAACACATTTCTTAGATGAAAATAAAGGAAAAGTGGGCATCGTTGAATATAGTCAGAACTGATAATGAGTACTGTTAGAAAGTGGAAGTCACTTAGCCTTGGGAACATGGATATTTAAGGACTTCTGGAAAATAGGGATTGGCTTGATATGAGGTTTACAAGAAAAAAACTTTTCAAGGTTATAATGATGGGGTTTAAAATATTTTTTGCTTAGCTAGTCTCAAAACAGTCTCAAAAATAATTATCGAGTATAAGATAAAAAGCTGAATTTGTGAATGAAAAATTTTTCCTTGTTTATTATGAAAGTTCTGATGAAAGGGAAGACAACATAGCTAAAGGCTTCCCTTTCCACCTGTTTGATCTGCAGGGCTGACAGATACACTAATTTTCAAAGAGACACTCAATTCTGAGAGTCATCACCATTATTACCTTTAATAGTCATGGAATCTGATTTGCACTTAATTTTATATTCTCTCAGAAGACATCAATGTCAAGTGTTAATGCTCTGATCTGTTTGCTTCTGAAAGATGAAAGTCTGGTCTCCAGGACTGTGCCAGGTCAATGAAAAAGTCATTGATGTAAAGTTTCATGGACTGATTGTGAAAACAAAAGTCCCTTAGAACTGTGGTGTGCAAACATTTGCTGTAATTTTGATCACACAGGTGACAAGTATGGGTGTCTTACCATAAGGGTGGTTTGACATTTTACATGAGGTACTCATTCTCTTACTAGAACTCCCTTGTTAAAAATGCATGGGGCCTTGGAATAGGTGATATATTAGTCAATTATCCCCCATCTTTTTTTTTTTTTTTATTGTTTGGGATTTATTGATGGTACAAAGAATTAGATTACACTAATTGCATTTGTTAGGTAAAGTCCCTCCTATAATTGTGTCCCATCCCCTCTCTCTCCTACTCTTTCCCTGCTCACTCATTCCCCTGCTCCCCATCTTGTATTAGATCATCTACTGCCTTCATGTTCAAATTGAGTACATTGGAGTCTTGCTTCTCCATTCTTGTAATGCTTTACTAAGAAGAATGTGTTTCAATCCAGGTCAATACAAGAGATGTAAAGTCTCCCTCTTTTTAATGGCTGAACAGTATTCTATGATACATGTATACTATGACTTGTTAATCCATTCCTACGTTAGTGGGCATTTAGGTTGTTTCTACATTTTGGTGGTTGTAAATTGTACTGCAATAAACGGTCTAGTGCAAATGTCCTTATGATAAAATTATTTTAACTTTTGTGAAAGTGTGGTAAGTAGGAAACTAAGGTAAGAGGTCAGGGATTCTCAAGCTTTTTTGACCATATGCTTCACTAATATCATTCCTTTCTGCCTGTACTAACTGGAAAATCTTAAAAAGAACTTCTTGTTATTTTTTTATTTCATATTCATGTAAATTTTCTTAGTTTATCATTATACTATGTAGTTCTATTTTATTTTTGTTGCTGTTAATCCCTTACTGTGCCTAATTCATTTATTTACATTTTTATTTCAAAATATTAAAAGAGTACAATTTCTTTTACATGAATAGCTCGTATAATGCTTGAGTCAGAAATATTAGATTGTCTATCACCAGAATAGTGTTTTGTGCCTTATAGGTAAGTTTTAACCCCTCTTCTATTACTCCTTCTCTCTTTCTTGATTGACAATGACTTTTACTTCTCTTTTTTGTCAATCTGTACCCATTGGTTAGTTCCAAATTATTAGCAAGAATGTATGGTGTTTGTTTTTCCATTCCTGAGATACTTTACTTGAGATAATGGTCTCCAGATCCATCTAAATTGCTGCAAAAGACAATAAATCATTCCTTTTTATGGCTGAGTAGCAATTCAGGGTGAATGTATGTATGTGTGTATACATATGACTTTTTTTTTAAATCCACTCATGAATTGATAAGGCAATCAGTTGATTTCACATCTTTGTGACTGAATTGTGCTGCAAGAAACATTTGGGTTCAGATGTTCTTTTAAAAATAATGATGCAGAACATACTCTTCTTAGCCAAGTATCTCAAGAATGTAAGAAAAATTATCCAATGTACTCAGCCATACTATGAAACAAATTTATAGCTTTCATAGGTAAGCTATAACCCAACTATAGCCCAAGAAGAAGGGGAAAGGGCAGAGCAAGGGGAGGGGAGAGTGATTGGTGGGACCACACCTCTGGTGCATCTTACAAGGGTAAATGTGAAATTTACTAAGTGTAGAATATAAATGTCTTAACACAATAATTAAGAAAATGTCATGAAGGCTATGTTAACCAGTTTGATTGAAATATATCAAATTGTGTATAAATCCAGCACATAATACCCCATGATTGCATTAATGTACAAGCTATGATTTAATAAAAAAAAAAAAACAACAGGTATGATAAGTGACATCTCCCATGGGTAGATACACAGAGGTGGTCAAATGGTACACCTATATTTATTTCTTGGATAAATATCTATACTGTTTTCTATAGAAGTTGCATTAATTTGCATTCCCACCAATAGTAGGACTTTCTTCATTCATCCCTGACAGCATCTATCAATTTATGACATTTTACTTATAATCATTCTGACAGGGGTCGTGCAATATCTCATTGTGGTATTAATTTTTTTTGCATTTCCCTGAGGATTACTGATGTTAAACGGCTTTTCAGATGTCTCTTGGCCTTTCATCTAGCTTCTTTTGAAAAACTGTTCATGTCTCTTTCACACTTTTTAAAGAAGTTATTTGATTTTTCCTTCCTGATTTGAGCTTACTTTGTAGATTCTAGACATTAGCCCCTTATCACATGCATAGCTTGTGAACATCTTCTTGTGTTCTGTAGATTGTCTATTTGCTCTGATGAACATTTACTTGATTGTGACAAGATTTTTCATTTAATCAAGTCCCACTTTATTATTTTTGTTGTTGCTCAATTATTGTTGAGTTTTCAGTTATAAATTCTTGGCCAAAGCTGATGACTACAAGAGTTTTTCCTATGTTTTCTTTTGCAATTGTTGTGGCCTTATGTTTTATATTTAAGCTTTTGGGACATATTGAATGATTTTTTGTGTATGATGAGAGGTAAGTGTCCTACTACAGTCTTTTCCATGTGTTCCATGGAGAACTTATCCAGTTCTCCTAGCAGCATTTACTGAAGGTCTTCCTTTCCCTGGAGTATGTTGTAGTCTGCTTTGTGGAAGACAAGTTGGTTGTAGATAGATAGTTTTATATCTGGGTTCTCTGTTCTGTTCCATTGGTCTTCATCTCAATTTTTATACCAGTACTATACTGTTTTGGTAACTATGGCTTTGTAATATAATTTCAACTCTGGTAGTATGATTTCTCCAATTTTTTTCTCTTTGTTTAAGATTGCTTTGGCAATTAGGGCTCCTTTCTGTTTCCAAATGAAGCATAGAGGTATTTTTTCCAGATCTGTGAAATATGATATTGGTCTTTTGATGGGGGATTGCATTGAATCTGTAAATCACTTTGGGAAGTATGAGCATTTTAACTTTGTTGATTCTACAGTCTATGAACATGAGATATTTTTCCAGTTGTTTCTGTTATCTCTGATTTCTTTCATCAGTGTTTGATACTTCTCCTTGTAGAGAGTTTTCGCATTCTTGGTTAAATATTTTCCTAAGTATCTAACTATTATAGATAGTAGTGATTCTTTGATTTGACTCTCACCTGGACTGTTAGTGTATAGAAATGCTGCTAGTTTGTGTACATTATCATTTATTTTTACCTGAGACTTTCCTAAATTTATTTATCAATTTTAGGAGTATTTTGATGGAATATTTGAGATTTGTTTAGATACAGGATAATATCATCAGGAAAAAATGATAGTTTGACCTCCTCTTCCCAAGTTTGAATACTTGCTTGATTACTCCAGCTGGGAGTTCCAGTATGTGTACTATGTTGTGTGCCAACTGTGGGCACCATGTTACTTTGAACAAAAGGATTTTAATTCATATTAGTGAAGAAAACTTAAATAAGATTCTGATTAGAGGTTGACATGAAACCAGGCACAATTGTGGAGGCAGGAAAAGCATGGTAAGTGTCTTGCCAAGGCAAGACAATCATGGGAACAGAGAAAGTGGAAAATGAGACAGGCACCAATAAAATATAGGTCATTACCTCCTTCAAGAAAATAAATTAAAACTGACAAGTTCCAACAAAATCTACCTCTTGTACCCATTGTAAATTATTTAATATATTTTCCTTGCTTTAAATTAATAAGGAAAAAGCTTCTGTATATTTAATGCATAATTTAAAATACAAAATTAAAATATTTATATTACAAGAAAATAAAGAATGACCTGAGGTTTAAAAATATTTTTATTGATTACTTCAGGTCATTTCATATTAGTTTGCTTTACAGGCATATTTATAATTTTTTATACAATCCAGTGTGGTTTTTATTATTTTATGCTTTCTTGAAAGACTGAAGTTTTCTTTAGCTCAATTACTGGTTTGAGGATGGGATTATCTGTTAATGAGTAAACAAGAAATATAATTGATTGAATGTTGAATTTATAATTTTTCATAAGGTAAGAGAAAACATAAACCATGTTTTCTCTATAATTAGTGGAGGTATCATATTTTAAAACTATGGTGGGTTCAAACCCGTCCTTGGCCGAACTGCAAAACAGAAAAACAGATAGGCATTGTGGAAGGTGCCTGTAGTCCCAGATATTTGGGAGGCTGAGGCAAGAGAATCTCCTAAGACCAGGAGTTGGAGGTTGCTGTGAGCTTTGTGACACCACAGCACTCCACCAAGGGCGATAAAGTGAGACTCTGTTTCTGAAAAACAAATAAACAAACAAACAAAACTATTTTTAGAGCAAGGAAATATGGAGAAGCACATTAAAAGAATTCACCTTCTAAATCCATATATGCTGAAGTTAGTTATAAAGTAAAAGCAACGTAAAGCAAGCAGACAGCCCTCAGAATGGGAGAAGATAATTGCGGGTTCTATCTCTAACAAAGATTTAATAACCAGAATCCACAAAGAATGCAAATGTATTCGCAAGAAAAGAGTAATCCCATCTCAGTGTGGGCAAGGGACTTGAACAGAAACTTCTCTGAAGAAGACAGGCACGTGGCCTACAGACACATGAAAAAATGTTCATCATCCTTAATCATCAGAGAAATGCAAATCAAAACTACTTTGAGATGTCATCTAACTCCAGTAAGATTAGCCCACATCACAAAATCCCAAAACCATAGATGGTGGCATGGATGTGGAGAAAAGGGAACACTTCTGCACTGCTGGTGGGAATGCAAAGTAATATATTCCCTTTGGAAGAAATTTGGAGATCACTTAGGGATCTAAAAATAAACCTGCCATTCGATCCTTCAATTTCTCTAGTAGGTATATATCCAGAAGACCAAAAATCAATTTATAACAAAAATATTTGCACCAAAATGTTTATTGCAGCCCAGTTAACAATTGCTAAGTCGTGGAAGAAGTGCCAGGAAAACATCAACCCATGAATGGATTAATAAATTGTGGTGTAAGTACACATGGAATATTATGCAGCCTTTAAAAAGATGGAGACTTTACCTCCATGTTTTTACATGGATGGAGCTGGAAAATATTCTTTTTTTTTTTTTTTTAATAATTTTATTGAATCATAATTATGTACATTGGTGCAATCACAGGGCACGATTCATATACATTCAGAAATATTTTGATCATACTGTTACAGATATCCTTCATGGCATTTCCTTGATC
>CAUYON010007158.1:0-14416 GCA_963573935.1 Arctocebus calabarensis
TCACCATCCTTAATCATCAGAGAAATGCAAATCAAAACTACTTTGAGATATCACCTAACTCCAGTAAGATTAGCCCACATAACAAAATCACAAAACCAGAGATGTTGGCGTGGATGTGGAGAAAAGGGAACACTTCTACACTGCTGGTGGGAATGCATACTAATACGTTCCTTTTGGAAAGACGTTTGGAGAATACTTAGAGATCTAAAAATTGACCTGCCATTTGATCCTATAATTCCTTTTCTAGGTATATACCCAGAAGATCAAAAATCACATTATAACAAAGACATCTGTACCAGAATGTTCATTGTAGCCCAATTCATAATTGCTAAGTCATGGAAGAAAACTAAGTGCCCATCGATCCACGAAGGGATTAATAAATTGTGGTACATGTATACCGTGGAATATTACGCAGTCTTAGAGAAAGATGGAGACTTTACCTCTTTCATGTTTACATGGATGGAGCTGGAACATATTCTTCTTAGCAAAGTATCTCAAGAATGGAAGAAAAAGTATCCAATGTACTCAGCCCTACTATGAAACTAATTTATAGCTTTCATATCGAAGCTATAACCCAATTATAGCACAAGAATATGGAGAAAGGGGAAAGGGAGGGGAGGAGTGAAGATGGGTGAAGGGAGGGTAGTTGGTGGGACCACATCTATGGTGCATCTTAGAAGGGTACAGGTGAAACTTATTAAATGCAGAATACAAATGTTTGAACACAATAACTAAGAAAATGCCATGAATGCTATGTTAACCAGTTGGATGAAAATATTTCAAATTGTATACAAAATCAGCACATTGTACCCCATGATTGCATTAATGTACACAGCTATGACTTAATTAAAAGAAAAGAAAGAAGGAAAAAACTCGGGTACAGGTAATAGTCCTCAGCATGAATTTAAAGACATGACCATATCCTCCAGTGGATCTTACAGCAGCAAGATTTGTAGGCCAGAAAATCAGCTTAATAATAGAAATAGCTCATAAAAATCTAAATGCAAACTGCTAAAAAGAAAAAAAAAAAGCAACAAAATTATTTTCTAAAATAAAAAAATTAAACAGTTTAAAGATTTCTGCTCACCTCTGGTGTGTGTGTGTGTGTGTGTGTGTGTGTATATCTTCCTATATTCTGTTTCAGTAGTAATTATGTAAAATGAACAATTTCAAAAACTTTTCCAAATATTTTATTATGAAGATTTCAACTCTGATACAAGATGCTTTTTTAAAAGTACTATGCCATGGCTCGGCGCCTGTGGCTCAAGTGGCTAAGACGCCAGCCACATACACCTGAGCTGGCGGGTTCCAATCCAGCCCAGGCCCCCCAAACAACAATGACGGCTGCAACCAAAAAATGGCCGGGCGTTGTGGCGGCTCCTGTAGGCCTAGTACTTGGGAGGCAGAGGCAGGAGACTCGCTTGAGCCCAGGAGTTGGAGGTTGCTGTGAGCTGTGATGCCACAGCATTCTATCCAGGGGGACAGCTTGAGGCTCTGTCTCAAAACAAAAAAACTAATATGCCATCCATTTTTCTAATGGATATAAAATATTGAAAGTGTTGTCATATTACCTAATCTGAACACAAAATAATAAAAATATAAAATGCAGACTCAGAGTCATATTATAGGTTAGCTAATTCTGTGGGCAGATTTGAAGTAACAAAAGTATTTGGAAGTGTAAAACTGACAAATGCTAACAAGGGCTCCGCCTGTTAACCGGTGCTCTGAAAGAACTATGAACTGAAGTAGAATAGCTCAAATTTTCTCTCTTAAAACATTTTAACTGCCTATTTTCAATTGTATTTTATTACCCTTGAGTTGAATATATCTCTAAGCTGGAAAATATTTTCATAGTCAACTAAATATTTTCATAGTGAAAATAAGTACATTTTCATCACAATAATGGAGAAGCAAGAATCCTATGTACTCAATTCTATATGAGGACAATTAATGACCTAGTACATGGTGAGGGGTAGTGGGAAGGGACAGATGTGAAAGGGGCTGGGGGGTCACGGTCACACCTTTGGGGGGCGGGACACAATTATAAGAGGGTCTTTAACAAATGTAATTATTGTAATCTGGTTCTTTGTACCAACAATAAAATAAAAATAAGAACAAAATTAAAAAAAAAAGAAAACAAGTACACTTGGAAATTATCACCCTCTTGTTATTTAATGAGATCAGCTGAGATGGTTATTTATTTTTTTATACCAAGTTACATTAAAAAACAGTAACATCTGCTCTACTAAGAGATTTTGGCAATATTGTCTAAATAACAAAGTCAAGTTTATTTATATGTGCAATGAAAATTAGCCAAACTATACACTGTATTCATTTTTTAAATTTATTGTTTAAAAGCTGAGATAATTGAAAAAAAGTCAACAAATTATAGAGCATGAAAGATGTGCTATTTGCTGAGATATTGCTAAGTATCTGCTAAACAATATCCAAAAGTCAGACTTAATTTTCTGAGGACTTATAATTTGTTTAAATCAGCCAGTGTAGACTAGCCTATTTAAAGACAAGGTGATGAAATTTAATTTGCAGATTTTTATATACAGAAAATTAGGTGACTCTGAAATATATGTATTCAAAAGTATTTCTTAATATAATTAATAATTTAAATTTCTTGGGGGGGCAGCATGGAAATAACATGCAAAAAGGGCGAAGTATATATGAAAGGTAGTATTTGTATTAAAAGAAATGAACAACAAATAAATTTTTTAAGTTGTATTCCATATTTTAAATGCAGGTTGAAATCAGAGACAGCACTGAAAACATCATTCTGTCTTTCATTTCTGCATAATTTCACCTGCAAGTGAATCAGAGAAAAGTAAAGGAACAAAGTAGTATTCCAGACCTAATGTTCAATCTCCATCACGTTGGTTCTCTTTGAAAGGGTCTTCTTTATTACTGGACCAGTGAGAGGCAGTGAGTTTATTCAACAAATTGAATTTCCTTCTATTTTACCTTTTGAACAGCACATCTGGCAGAAGTGGATTAACTTCTGAGACTCTACAATACACTCTTGAAATCATTGATCTCAATCTCAGAAGACTGAGTTTAGGCCCGAGAACTTTGCTACCTCCTTTTCACTTCTGATAATTTGAACATTTCCCTGATCTCTCAGATAGGAGAACAGAAAGAATAGTGAGGCTCTCTCTACTTCTGAGACTTGAAAAGGCAGGAGGACAGCAGGGCAAATGAGACAAAGCTGTATATCCTGTGCGCTTTCCAACTATTCTCCATGATGTATGCAAGTTCTGTATAATGGCTGGAAAAGGCAAACCACTGTAGAAAACGTATCACTGGATTGGATGAACTAAATGTCTGCTTTATAGCAACCCAACACATCATATTTAAAATTTGGTATCTCCGAAAATAATGTAAGAAATTAATTCTGAGGATTCAATGTATGAGAATCAATTTACTATTAATATTCTGTTGCCATGGACCAGATCATGTACAGACTTGCCTGTGGCATTCTAAATGTTTGAGAGCAAAGTTTTCAACCAGGAATGTTCAAAGCAGCAATGTACTGGGAAAGAAGATTTCAGGGGACCAACAGCTATGTCTGGCCTCAAGCGATTCTCTCACCTCGGCCTCTCCAAGTATTAGGGTTATAGACCTGAGTCACCGTGCCCAGCCTAGTCCACACTTAATTTTATCTTACATCATATTCTATTTTTCCCTTCTATGTTCTTGTCATTGGTCCATATTGTTTGTTACTTTTTTTTTTTTTTTTTAAATATGAGAAGTGGAGCCTTGAAGGCTTTGCAATTGCACCTGTGACCTCTCCCGCCTCACCCACACTACGCCAGGTGTTTGGGCAGAAATGGTGAGAAACAGACATGGCTTTGCCTTCACCAAGTTTGCAGTCTAATCCTATAGTTTCACATCAGTAAAAAATCAAATTAAACTTTAATAAATTTTGTGCAGAGAAAATTCGAATATGAGCTCACTTAACAGAGAATAGGAAAGAGGACAGGAGTTCTAGATACAAAGTAATATAAAACAGCTCTCAGTTTTGAAAACAACCCTATATGTTAACACTTTGGTTTTCTCTCTGCTCCTTCTAAATGCTCTTTGTAAGTTTTTTAATGTTTCTCTTGCCCTGTTTTTCTGAGTACAAGTGTTTTTCGTGAATTTTTCCAATTTTTCCTCCCAGCAAGACAGTGCAAGCCTAACTCTTTTACAGCTTGAAGAAATATAAGCTTTGACATTAAGAAAATCCAATTTAACAACTTCCCGATTAATTTTTGTTTTATAAAATTTCTTAATTTTTTTAGTCTCTTTAAAAAAAATAAACAGTGAAAATATTTTCCTTAAACAATCAAATTGTCATTGTTTGAGGGACTTGGGTTAAATGTCTATAGGCTCTGAGAGAAGTAATATAACTTTAGAGAAAATTATTTAAAACTGATTTGTAAGACAGCCGGATTCATTAATACATCCAAATAAAAAGGTACCTATGAGATGTTGGGTTGGTCAATTGAGAACAAATAAAGCAATCTCAAAATCAAGGAGAGTAACAAAGTAAGAGGTAGAAGAAAATGTAATTAATGAATTTTTAGTATTCTCCCCCCATTTTAGCCTATGCCATTAAGCGTTCTATTCATATAACTTTTTTCTTAACTGATTTAATGCCTAAAAAGTGCAAATTTGTCTACAGGTGATAATGAGCTGCTGCTGGTTTTATTGATCTTGGTTACATTGGCTCCATCTTTCAGGAAAAATTGTCGCTATATGTTTGATTAATCTTTAGGTCATTCATTCACTCAACAAATATTTGTCAAGTGCCTGCTCTGTGCCAAAGAGCACAGAATTTCAGTAGTGATCAGAACAGAATCGGTTCTTGTCTTTGTAGAACTTTTAGCAGGGGAGACAGATGTTAAAAACTAAGCACAGAAATACATACATAATTACAAAATGTGAAGATACTACACAGTCAAAACCAGATTCCTTGCTTACAGACACAAAGGCAGCCTCTGGACCACAGTAAAAGAATCAGTGTAATGAGGCCCCTTGGAGAAAACCACCGGTTTTTATCTGAAATGTGCTTTTGCATGAGATTTCATATTTTATTTAATTTCATAAATGCTGCCATCACAGGTCAATAAGAATATCAAATGACATAATGTGTATATACCATCCAGCACTGCAGCTATCAGATAAATGTTAGACTCTATGATTCCTTTTCCCAATTATTTCAATTCTGACTTCAAAAGAATATGTAATTGCTATAGTTTGTTTAATAAGTAATGGTTTTAGGGAATACCAGAGGTACGAATTATGAATCTGTAGTTGCAAATACAACGTATAATAGAAAATGAGTCATGTATTTCTACCTAGTTTTACAGGCAGTTTATCACTCTCATATAGTACATATATACTTTCTTCTTTTTAGAATTACATGGAGACAGGTGTAAAAATAAAGACATCGCACGGTAGGATGTGAGTCAATATTATTACATGAAATATTAGATAACTTATAATAAAAAATCTACTGACAATTTACCATAAAAATCCAGACATAAGAAATATATTTGAATAGTATGGAGGAGAATTTATCATTTTCAGGTTATCATGTATTACAAACCTAGAACCAATAAAAATAAAAAAATTTAAATTTAATAATCTTATTAATGTCCTTTATTCTTATAAAAAATAAAATAGTAATAAAAGAAATGATTGAACTAATGTAGTAAGTTATAAACATTAATGAATGAAAATGGAGGTTTTTCTGAAGCTGAAGATCAATATAATTTATTGCCAGATGCTCTACTGATAAAGCTGATAATGTAATGAAAATTGTAATGTAATAAAATTCACCTGCAGCTTCACATATGTTTTCATCTCTCCTTATAATTGTTTTTCTTTTTACCTTCTTTATTTTTTTTATTTTTATTAAATCATAATTGTGTACATTGGTGCAATCATGAGGCACAATGTGCTGACTTCATACACAATCTGAAATATTTTCATTGAACTATTTAACATAACCTTCATGGCCTTCATGGCCTTTTAATCACTATATGAAGAGATTTATATTCTACATTTAGTAATTTCCACTTGTACCCTTGTAAGAGGCACCGTGTGATCCCACCAATCCCCCTCCCTCCTCCCATCCTCCCCCCTCAACTTTTAAGGAAAGTTTCCTACAAGCAGAGCAGAGACATTGGCAGTAGTTAGTGGGTGGGGCTGTCAGGGTGCTTCTTTAAGACAGGTGCCTATTCATCTGCTGCTGGGAATGGTCCAGTGGAGGGGAGTCACGCTGAAGAAGCAGAGCCACAGCGTGGCAGGGGGGTCGGGAGCCAGCCCTGCAGCCCTCTCGGGGCTCATGTTCCTCCAAATCTCACAGCAGTTTAGAACACCACCATTCTGATTATCTAGTCCCGCACTAAACTGCCTCGGGGAGGAAGGCCGGATCCTCCTGTGGTCCACCATGCTGTGTAAGGACACTCACTCCACGGGCAAGAAAAGTCATCCAAGGCTGACGCAGGCAGCACCCTCCCAAGGGGACGCAGGGTGTCCCAGCCCACTTCCAGCACTGTGACATCCAGCCCCACCACCCTCTCCTCAACCCCCTCCTTAAGGTCTAGACAGCAGAGACCTGGTGAGACCCTTCTTCCCTCAGCCCTACTCCCCCAGACCAAGGGGGACAGGTGCTCATCTCTTACATCAGCTGGTGGTCCGCAGGCCTCCTGTGCACAGTTAAGAGATTACCCAGTTCTTAGCTCTTAACCAGGCGCCAGTTTGATGGCTTTTCTCAGCTCCTTTTGCTCCATTCTTGACATAGCACAAAGCGCCTGGTCCTGATTCTGTTTCCCCACCCAAGGCCAAAGGACTTGTCTGGAAAGACATCTTGCAGCCACCCTCCCGGTACATCCACTCACTCAGCAGACAGGGAGGAGCCCTGCTGTGTCAGGCACCTGAGATACGGCAGGGGACGAGGCCCATGTGGCACTTGCCCTCGTTGGGTGGACGTTCTCATCAGGGAAGACCAACAGCAAACCATAAACAGAGCAAGTGAAGCATGTAGTTTGTCAGAGGCCGACATGAGCCGTGGGGAAACGGGGCAAGGCCATGCAGGATGGGCATAACGGTTGCACAGGTTGCAAGGCGAAGTGGAGAGGTCCCTGAAGGCTACATGGGGGTGGCAGGATCCCAAAGACTTGGGGGAAGTGCAGGACTTGAATAAACAGGTATCTGGGGAAGAGCACTGCAGGACCGGGAAACAGCAGGGTCAAAGGCCAAGTGCCTAGTGTGTTGGGGGGAAAAGTGACAAAGCCCAGTGTGGGTGGAGGAAGGCACAGACAGATGGCGTCAGGAGGGGCCCAGGGCCAGGACGTGTTGGTCCTGGGCACCAATGCAAGGACTTTGGCGTTTTATCAGAATGAGATGAGGAATCCTTGTAGCCTGTTACGAACTGACTTGGAGTGATTATAAATTTATAGTATAAACTCAAGGACAAGCATTTTTTTAAGTATTAATACAAAATAAGTGTAATTGACCATGTGAAACGAGGAGGAAATGTTCACTTAAAATCAGAACTGTTACTATATGTGCCACCATCCACACAACTATGTAGCCACAGTGCTAAATGCCTTCTGCTTGTGTGATGTATCATTTTATTTAATACTGGAAGTGAATGAGGCCTTCTCACTGTGCCCATTACACAGAAGGAAAAACTAAGGCTCTGTCTTGCCCAAGCCACTGACTCACAATAGAGTCAAGTCACAGACTCAGATCCAAGCCCTCCTTGGCCTTGGGCATCAAGGGCAGTATTTGCACACTCAGTAAAGACTGAACTCAAGTGTGATGTCTAAGGAAACTAGAGACACTGACCCAGCATAGCAGCCTGTGCTGGACACCCAAGTCTGTCTCTAACACACACACACACACACACACACACGCACACATGCACGGCAGCCCACATGACCCACACAGTCCCAGGGTCTCAACTCCAAGCAGTCCATGTTGCACACGTCGGCTCCATTATTTCATGTGCACACTCCCCTCCAGTAGCCACTCAGACAGGCTGGGACCCCACATGAGTTGCTGCAGGAGATGCTAGCAGACCCTCCCTCAAACGTCTCACAGACTTCTGTCTAGAAGAAGGGGCCCTGCCCTGAGCCCATGGTTCTACCACCCTCCCCCAGTTACCAAGCTTTTGAACTTTCATATCCCGGGTAATTCCTCAACAGATCAGAGGAATGATGCTCATAGCAATGGGCTGTGTGGGTTGGTTTTTTTTTTCCTTTTTAATTAACTAGCGACTTTAGCTCTCTTTGGTCACTTTATTGTTTAATTGTGCTTGACTATTATTAACTTGTATTCACTTCCTTTTTGCACTTTTTTCTTCTGCAGCACTTGTTTATAGTAGAAAAATTGAAACTACAGAAAAGCTTAAAGTAGCTCATAGATATGCATTCCCACCACCCACTATTAATATTTCATGCACTTCCTGCTCCTTTTCTATGCATAGTTTTAACAAGTTAATACAATATTTCAGATACCACTTTCATTCTGCATTTTCCTCTCACTTGCTAGCATGAACACTTTCTCCTATTATTAAAAATTCTCTGTGTATGTCACCTATAAAGACTACCTGACACGCCACTGTGTGGCTCTGTCACAGATTTCCCAAATCATTCACCTGCCTTAAATTAGTATCACTTACATTTTGAACAGCAAGCTTGGGAGTGAACAGACTGGCTACATATTACCTTGGGCAAGTGACAAGCTTTCTAAGCCTCAATATTTGTACAGTGGGAGATTGGGGTCATAATGGCCTCAAAGTTGTGAATATTATTAGATGGCACGTGGGCACCTCTTAGCACAGTGCCTAGCACTTATCAGACGCTCAATGGCGGCCATGATTATTCCACCAAGGAATCAATAATATCTTCGTCATTGGAAAGCTAGGCTGTTTTAAATTTGCGCTATGTTTTAAATTTCTTACTATTATAAGTAGCACTGTGACTAATATGTCTGTGCATGACGTTTGATCCACTTTTCCCTTTTAAGATTATTTCCTTCTGATAGATTTCCAGTAGTGGAATTATTAAGTCAAACAGTACATGGGTAATACTTAAATCTATACCCTTCCTGGCTTGCTTCATCCAACCCATACTGCCAGCAATGCAAGCGTGCCTCTTCCAGTAGTTTGCTGCCTAACAAACCACCCCCAATGTAGCGTATGGAACAGCCATTTTATTATAGCTTGTAGAATCTTTGCAACAGGAATTCTGACCAGGCACAGGGGATGGGCTGTACGTGATCATGGTGTTGGAGACCTCAACTGAGAAGACTTCACTGAGTGGGTTTTCATGCTTTTTCCCTCTCAAATTAGATGGCAATAATATTTCCAACAACTTTGAGGCCATTATGACCCCAATCCCCCACTATACAAATATGCTTCATGCTTTTTCACTGTCAGGTCTAACCCTTGAGCTTGGATAGCTGCCAGGCTGGGCTCAGCTATCAACCAGAGTGGCTTGGGCTTCCTCACAACATGGCGACTGGGTTCTGAGAGGGAAGAATCTCAAGAGGGACCATTCCAAGGTGACCAAACTTGATGGTCTTTAAGAATATAGCCCCAGGAGCTACACAGTGCCACACTAGAGGTTGGGGCAGTCACAGGCAGCCTAGATTCAAGGGGAGAAGACATAGGCCAGTCAATGGAAGGAATATCGAAAACGTATGCCCCGTTTTTAAAACTGCTGCAATGCCCTTTAGTATGAATTGACTCATTAAGGTACTACGATAGAAGCAGATGCAGGTCCTGTTAACTACAGTGAGCAATCACCATGAACAAAGAGGAAGAGACTTACTGAGGACCCTGCCACTATCACTTTTCTCTGTGTCTTCATTACATAAATGACTTGTGTTCAAAAGGCGGCAGCCCGGCCAGGGGTCCAGCTGGAGCCCCAGCAAAGAGCTTCCCTGGCTCTCAAAAGGAGCAAATCCATGACCTTGGCTTAAGAACTCCTGGCTCAGTTAAATATCCACAGTTCTTGCATGCTCAGCAACCATTCCCCACATATTTGCTAACATCTCAATGTGGCTTAGCTGAGCACTTGCCCCAGACCTGGATTGTACAAACTTCTGCCCACAGAATGAGTGTAGGGGCAGATACATAACCAAAGGACTCGAGGGAGACTCAATCTTGCCCTACTAAAATAACAGAATGACAAGCCAGCTTTCTATCACCAGCTATAAGGAAGACACAAATTTAAGTTGTCACAGGTCACTCCTAAAGGGGAAACCTGAGAAAGAGGCTAATAGAGAGGCAAGGAATAGAGAAAGAACAAGTCTCAATGTCTTCATTCAAGCCCCCAGATCTAGCCATGCCTGAAGCTGTCTCTTCCAGACACTGCTTTAGCAGCCAATCTCTTTATTAAGCCAGTTTTGAGTTGACTTTCTGTCACTTACATTTGAAAGATTCATAGTTACTATATTGAGTATGTCATCGTAGTCTCTTTCTAGGCCTTGCGCTCATGAAGAACATCAAACAATGCAGTCCCAAAGTTAAAAAATAAAACAAAATCTTCCCTCATTGTAGGCCACCAGCTCCAAAGCAAGAGAATCAGAAACATTTCGTTTCAGTTTGTAAAACCTTTCAAGCTAACACCTCCCTTTCATTCTGTCACTGCAATTTTAAAAATAAAATGGGAAATAAAAGTGTTTCTAAGCAACAAATTATATATTTAATGAGGGAGGGGGAGGAGAATTAGGAGGCTTAATCTAGTTAGAAATTATTTCCATTTCTTCCTGAAGTTGCTACCTGCATGAAACCTCCACAGGAGAATGAAACAAAGGTTGAGCTATTTTAATTCTTCTCTGATATCATGGTAATAAATGTGCCCTGGAAATTCTTGAACGGTGATATTCAGCACAGGCAAATTAGTGAGATAACTCTGGTACAATAACTTCTATTAAAAACACATTATGACTTTAGGCATTGTATTAGTTTCCCATTGCTATTTATGAATTGCCACAAACTCAGCAACTTAAAACAATGCAAATTTTAATGTAGACAAAAGACCTGCAATTTGGCAAGGCAAAAAGTTCTGGAGAAGGATGGTAATGACAGTTACAGAACTGCATGAATGGACTTCATACCACTAAACTGTACTTCTAAAATTGGTTTAAAATGGTACATTTTATGTTTATTTCACCACAATTGTTTGAAAAGCAACGTTATCTCACAGTTTCCACAGGGCAGAAGTGTAGGCATGTCAATCTGTGTTCTCTGCTCAAATTCTGGCGGGGATGAAGCCCAGGGGCACCCTGGGGTGACAGGGTCATCTTCCAAGGGCACTCAGGTTACTGCACAGTGGGTGTCCTGGCAGCTGTAAGACTGTTGTCCCTATTTCCTTGCTGACTGTCACCCAGGTGCTACTCTCAGCTCTTAGACACCAGCCACATGCCTGTCACATGGCCAGGCATGGACAATGTCCCTCACAGCACATCCCTCCAACACCTTGAAGCTCAACACTTTTCAGTCTTTGACCTTCATTCAGGAGGCTCAGGAGATTAGAAGACGCCCATCCTGATAACCTCTCTATCTTAGTTCAGGCTACTATGACAAATTAACACAGACTGGGGCCTTATAAACAACAGAGATTTATTTCTAATGGTTCTGGAGGATGGAAGCCCAAGATCAGGGTGCCAGCGTGGTTCCGTTCCAGAGAGGACTCTCTTCTGGGTTGCAGACAACTGCTTTCCCACTGTGCCCTCACACGGCAGAGAGAGAATGAATGAACCGGTCCTCTAGCCTCTTCTTATGTCACATAAGGGCACTAAACCCACCATGAGGGCTCCACCCTCGTGACCTAATGACCTCCCAAAGACCCTGCCTCCTGACACCATCACGTTGGGGATTAAGGTTTCAACATGTGACTTGGCAGGGGTAGGGGGAGGACAGAGTCACATGGTCCATAACATAATTCTCCTGACTTAATTTCACCTGTGCCATAAAACATAACCCAATTTCATCAGCACAGTCCCAGGGATTACACAAGGCACATGCATCGGGGCGTGGTGAATGTTAGAAGCCACCTTCAATTTTGTCTACCACATATGCCCTGAGCCCTGGTGATTCAGACCTTAAGTACACGCTCCGGAGACAGCCATGCAGTTGTACAGAAGGAGTCGTACAAGAACACTCACTGAGGCCATGCTGATCAGGATGAGAAATGGTGGGCAGCCTAAACGGCCATCAGCAAGAGGATGGATGAATGTCCTGTGATATATTCACACACCAGAATACTATACAGCAATGAAATAAACTACGGCAATATTTATCACCACCATCTGTGCTGGTACACATATATATTGCCAAGAGAAAGAGATTCCAGAAGGCTGTATTTAGCAAGATGCCAAAGTCTGAAACATGCACAATGCTTCATGTAGTTTATGATTACATATATGGATAGAAAACTTAAAAAAAAAAAAAAAAAAGCTAAATTCAGGCAGCGGTATGCTCCAGGGAAAAAGAGAAGCCAAAGCCTTCTGGGAGAAGTACACAGAGGCATCAGATGTAACTGTCAGGCTTTATTTCCTCGTGTCGTGGGTGCCCTGCGTTCATTAAAATATTCTCTCTATTTCTTTGCCTGCCTGGAATATTTCAAAATTTTCAGGGTAGTAAGATTTCATAAATCCATAAGAGCAGAAAGTTGAAACCGAAACTCCACAATCGTCTGCTGTTCAGAAGCTTTGGCAACTGGGTGATGCCACCATGTAATGAGCTAGCCACATGAGTTACAGCCCAACACAGCCGAGATTCATGGGCCACTTTCATTTTGCTCTGGTTCTGGATTACAAACCCACTGATGGTGTGGACTCTAATGAAGAGACAATTACCAACTAGGAAAACACACGTTCCGCATCCAGGCTTCCTGTGGCTGACATGGTCTATCTTTAAGGGGGACATAACACATGATAAATTGTGTTTGGGGGATTAAAGAGCACCCAGATATGTCAACAGCATGACCAGGGGATAAACTGTCCAAAAGCCTTGGAAATATTCCCAAGGTAATGATGGCTGAGACTGCCACAGCGTTAGAAACCTGCTTCCAGGAGGTTCCCGTAGCTCAGTGGGTAGGATGCTGGCCACATACACCCAGGCTGGCAGGTTCAAACTCAGCCCGGGCCAGCTAAACAGCAATGACAACTGCAACAAAAAAATAGTCAGGCATTGTGGTGGGTGCCTGTAGTCCCAGCTACTTGGGAGGCTGAAGCAAGAGAATCACTTAAGCCCCAGAGTTTGAGGTTGCAGTGAGCTGTGACACCATGGAACTCTACCAGGAGCGACATAGTGAGACTGTGTCTCAAAAAAATTTAAAAAAGAAACCTGCTTCACCTGCTCAGGGGCACTGTGGCTGAGAGGCAAGCCATGTACCCTGGAGCCAGTTGGGGAAGGACCCATGCTTGGCCACTTCTTAGCTATGTGACCTCAGTGAAGAGATGCAATCTCTCTCTGTACCCCACTCTCTGTCTGCAAAATGTGGCCAATGAAAGTATCTACTCACAAGGCCGCTCAGAGGTGCTGACACATGAGCCAGCGCAGTGCCACGTGTCAGCTGTGGCTATCCTCCATCTGAGTTCCACTGTAAAATAGTATGGTCCTCCCAATGGGTGGTGGAGAGCACCCAAGTCAGAGCTGGACTTCCAGGGTTCAAATCTTTCTGCTAATATTTCACCACTTCTGAGGCAAGTCATGTCACTCCCTGAGCCTCAGGCTTCCCCCCTATAAAATGGGAATGATGATCATGGCAGGAAGGCTATTGTGAGATGAAAGAACTTGATACCAGGCAAGCACCAGAAGGGTGCCTAGTGTTGCTGCTTTGAGGATAAGTATTCTACAGAATGTCCCAAAAGACAAAATTTTACAAAACATTTACAAAATATTCTCTATGTGTTGGCCACCTCTTCGTAAAATTTCATAATGAATATTTTGTAAATAAAGGTACATTTAACTACAATTTTCCATTTACCCTATGGATTATGGCTTCGGGGACACCCTATAGTGTATATTCATTTTAGCAGGGGGAAAAAACACTCTTCAAAAGGCCAGGCTATCGGGGGAGGAGCCAAGATGGCGGTCTGTAGCCAGCTTTCTGCAGACTCTCCTGTCCAGAAGGAGAGTTAAAGGACAGAAATTTAGCAAGAAAGCCAACGGTTTGGAGCTGAGTCAAGAGACAAGGTCGAGGAATGCACATCAACCCTATTGGAGCGACCTGCGACCGCAAGGATACAAATAAAAGGTACAGAGCACATCACCAGGTGGATGGGAGTCCCCTCCCCCAAGAGAACAGCTCGCAGTATACGCCATACCTCCATACAAACAAGCGAGCAGAGTTCGGCTGTCCTCCCACTGTACCCCACGGGAGAGACCCTCTAAAAACCG
>CAUYON010007159.1:0-23328 GCA_963573935.1 Arctocebus calabarensis
CAGTTCTCCCAAGGCAGTTCAACCAAGTGCCAGGTCCAAAAGAAACCCAAACAGCTCACAGGTAAGGCCTTTCCAGTTTGCAATCTCACTGCTGCTGTAGCCACAGCTGCCGGCAGGATTAGACCGAACGAACACACGCAAGGACTTGCAAGATCTCCACTGCTTTTGCCTTCCTCAGGGGGTCCAGAAGTCTCACGCTGTCACCCTGTGTCCCCAAAGGCATGTTTCTGGGCAGATCCCACCAGCCAGAGATACCTGAATTCTTCTATCCCCAGTCTCACCATTCCCAGTTGCAAGGAAGCCGTTACTCGGCTGCCATCTTAAAGCCACTCTCAAGAGAGACTATTTAAAAGTGAGATAACTTATGTAGATTATCTGACATAAACTATTTTGTAAGAAATTATGATTATCATTAAATGGCATAGCTAACATATTAGAAAAATAATGCATGAGATGAAACTGAAACTACCAAACATAGGTAATAAATGCAAAGAACAGACACAAATTTTACAACTTGATATACCACTGGGGGGGAAAAGCAATTAACTTTAAGACTTGTTATGCTTGGAAGAAGATAAAAATCAAGTCAAACACTACCATTAAAATAAACCAGGCAAAAGAACAAAACCTAAAGCAAACCAATAAACACTGAATAAATGCAAGAAGAAACAACAGGAGCTATTATTTAACCTAGTCAGATGAAGACATTCATTTTTTCTACCTCTGATAACGTACTACCATGGAAATAAAGAAATAATATGGTTTCAACATGCAAATACAGAAAACAGGAATGCAGTAATTGCAAAGACAAAATTTTAAAGCATTTCTGAATGACATCATGTGAAAATGTGGTGCCCAATGGAGCTGGTAGAGAAATCAAGGAACACTCACAGAAGGGGTTACAGCCAAAGAGTGAAATGTGTCTTCAACATACAGAGTGCCGGAGTAGGGAAAGGGGCCAGGCAAGCATCTCATTCACTAGATGCACTCACAAGATGTGACCCATGCTAGACAAGCCAAAATAAAGGCAGGTTTTATTTAAAGTAAAAAGATAACCTAGTAGAACTAAAATTACTTTTAATCACATGGGCAAAGGTCAGACGGGGACATGAGAAACTCAATGTTCTTTGCTGGGATCCATCAAAAGTAACCAGCAAACATGCCTAAAATAGATATGCCAAAAAATAGCAGTAAAAGCATCTACTTAGTGGAACAAAGATACATCAAAAAGATTCCAAAACAAAAAGTTAAGAGCTTGTTGCCTCCTCCTGCACTTCCTCTCAATTTACACACGTTCTGTGATTAATTTTCTGTGTATTCAGTAGCTCTCCTTTATATAAGGTTCTAGAACACAAAGATGCATGATGCATATTATTTACCCCAATTATTTCACTGGATTAATGAAGAAGATATACCTATAAAATAACAATCATAGTAAGTATGTTAGACCATAAAATTATGTTTGTTCATGTCCCAAGAGATCCAGCAAGAAAAGTTTTTAAAAATGCTATTTAAAAGTGGCCACTTCTCTGTTTAAGCAGAGTCAGGAATTAACCTTGGAGCAGAAATTATAGATAAAGGGAAGACTCATTTGCTAGACCCAAGTTATCATAGCTATTTAAACATTCATTTTAGCAAGTATTCACTATCATCAAATAGTCTGTTTCCCAGGGCAAGAAAGAATATCTATCCTAAAATTCCCTACCATGCAGACATGTAAGAGCTTTAGGAAAATAAAAGGGACATCTGTACACAGCCCTAACAAGCTCCTGAAGCGTAAGCTTCCTGGGAAGTTGTGATTCAGAGCCTTTCCTTTCGTGACATTTGTAGGCATGAGAATCACCTGACAGACTGAGATGGAATCTGCCAACAGTGAAAGCACAGAGGGCCCTTTGAGTATGTCTGTGAAGAGGAGAGAAGATTCCTGTAGAACAAAAAGAATTAGGGGCTGATGATTCTGAATCGAGGGTTTATAATTCTCAATGCTGCAAGTCAGACCACTATGTTCTCATCTATAGTAAAAATTTCTCATTTCAACTTTGGATATTGGAAATTAAAAGACATTTTGTTTTTGAATGAGATACTAATGTTTTATAGAAATTATTCTTAATAAAAAATGGATAACCTGGCAGCACTTGTGACTCAGTGGGCAAGGCGCTGGCCCCATAAACCAAGAGTGGCGGGTTCAAACTCAGCCCCGGCCAAACTGCAACAAAAAAATAGCGGGGCATTGTGGCGGGTGCCTGTAGTCCCAGCTACTTGGGAGGCTGAGGCAAGAGAATCGCCTAAGCCCGGGAGTTGGAGGTTGCAGTGAGCTGTGATGCCATGGCACTCTACCAAGGACGATAAAGTGAGACTCTGTCTCCACAAAAAAAAAAAATAGATGAAAGACTAGAAGGTGGAAAGAAAAAAGGAAGAATACCATTGAGGTGTTGTTACACTACTCATAATTGTATATAGTGTAATTTTGACTCAGATAGTGAAATATAAGAGATATTACATTCCAAAAGGTTTCAAACCAAAATGCAAAAGTTTAGATAATTCAGCAGAAAGTCTTGAACACTCATAAGAGTGGTATAGGAGATGCTCAGTAAATTTATTTAAAATGAGATACATTTTCCTAGAAGGGACTTGTTTAGGATATAAAAAAGTTTTCTTAATGTGAAAAACTGATGACAGATTCAAGAAGAAGGATGTTTCCAGAGAGAGCTACATTTTGCTGGGTGGAATCCACCTACTCATTGCTAGACTAGTAAGGAAGGTTTCAGTGGAACCCCTTGAAGGGTTTTCTATGAATGGCCTCAAAATGATGAACTTTCCCTTTAAATTATTCCAGATATAGCTACTGTTGAGGGTCACCTGCCAATAAGAGAGTCCCTTAAATAAAAAGTAGTATTCCTTAGAGAAACCTAGGAAACAACTACCTATATTCTATGCAAAATTGCTTTTGAACAAAAAATGTGTCCTCAGCAGAAAAAAAAAAAGAATTCAGAAAAACTCATGTCCATAGAATTCCTGGTTTTACCATGAACACCATCACTTAGAAACATTTAACAAAAACGAACAATGGAATGGCTATTGGAAACACAGTTGTGACTCTGGTAGATAAAAATACTCTGCTAGGCTGAGATGTGATCACAGAGAAAGGAAATGCATTTTCAATCACTTACTAATACATGATACTGTTATGCTCACAGCCAAAGTACATGGGACTAGGAATCAAAGGGGCAAAGTGAGAGTGGTCACTCTCATTATTATAATTAACACCCCATCAACAGATTTTTTGCATTCTAACCCCATTATCATTGGCTCTCCTGATTCAGGAGTTCTGATCCCTTACAGGGAGAAATGCTTCCACCAGAAGACACAGAGATGGAAGTTTAGACGGTCATTTTACTCTTTCATCCTCTTCCTGTGCTATTGAACCCATTGGCATAGACAGCATGTGCTTCTGTACTAGATAGGGTGGTGGGTTTTGCTTATCAAGAGATAGGACTGGGTTGCTGCCACAGAGGGAGGGCGGGGAAGACTTTTTGTAATGAAAAGTTTTATTATTAAACATCCATGTTTGAACTAAATTGGAACAATACAGAGAAGATTAGCACAACCCAGTGCAAGGATAACACCCAAATTGGTGAAGCATTCCATATATTTTATTAAAATGAAAGGTAATGAAAGACAAAAGCAACAAATAAAGGCAAGAACATTGAGAAATCATCAGAAATAAAGGTTTCAATTATCCAACCAAGCAAAAAAGTCTTATTCTCTGAGGTACTGCCTGAAAGCAAGGAGTACATGAAACTGGTAATGACAGAGGAAATGATAGCTATCAGTGTGATCTTTAATCAATACAAAAACAAGGACTGTAGTCACATTAAGTTATGTGTATACATGTATATTTTACTTAGTGGTTTTTTTTCCCTTTGACATCCTTCTATTTTATATTACCTTATTTCACATTTAGTTTATTAAGTTACCAGGCTTGAGTATCCAAAGCCAGACCTGATATACCATCTAGATAAAGAGGGCAGACTTTGCATGTGCATGGTGACTGACAGTGGGAGAAAGATAGTATTTTCAATGCACAATGGAGAGTTGCCTCATAAAGTCCTCATGCTGTAAAGAAATTAAAAAGGATTGAAATATGAAAATGGAGGCTTAGGTACAACAGGATGAAGTCATATGCATTTTTTACTGGCTTAGTATCAGATTCAAACCTTGCTTCACCATCTAGCAAACTAGATGCAGGAAAGAATGTCTCCATGAAAGAGTTAATGATAATTAAGTAAATGAATAAATTGAATATCACTAAACTTACATGAAATTATTGTTCTGAGACAAAGTGGTAAGATTATGTCTTAAGCAAAGGACCTGAATAGCGATCTCTCTAAAAAGGATATATAAATAGCTAATTGATATAGTAAAAAAAGGTCCTACCCCAATAATCACCAGATAAATGAAAATTAAAACCATAGTAAGATATCATTTCCCAACTGTGAGAATGGCAATTATCAAAAAGATGAAAGATAAGAGCCGACAAGGATGTAGAGAAAGGGGAGCTTTGTATATTGTTGGTGTCCATGTGCATCAGTACAGCTAATTGTATACAGGCTCCTCACAAATATCAAAAATGGAATTACCATATGGACCAGCAATCCCACTGCTGGTATATATCCAAAGACTATGAAATCAGTATGTCAAAGAGATGTCTGCACTCTCATGTTCACCGCAGCACTAACTAAAAGAACCAAGTTGTGAAATCAACCAAAGTCCCCAGTGACCGTCAATGGATAAAAGGATAAAGAAAAATGTAGTACATACACAAAACGGAATATCACTCAGCCATAAAAAGGAAGGACATCCTGTCATTTGTGATAACAGAATGGACAAGGAGGATATTATGCTAAGTGAAATAAACCAGGCATAACAAGACAAATATCGCATGATCTAATTTATACGCCAACTATGAAAAAATCAACCTCATAGAAACAGGTAGTAAAATGGTAGTTATCAGAAGCTAGAGGTTAGGAGTTTTGGGGCAATGTTGGTCAGAGGACACAAAATTCCATTTAGCCAGGAGGAATAAATTCTAGAGATTTGTTATACAACATGTGGCTACCATTAATAACTATATCTTGAAAGTTGCTAAGATCACAGATTCTAAGCGTTCTCACCACAAAAATAAGCATCTGAGATAACACATACGTTTGTTTAGTGGTTTAATTAAAGCACTCTACAGTCTATGTACATATACCACATATACATATGGTGTATGATATGATGTGTATCACATCATTCACCATAAATTAGACAATGTTTACTTCTCAATTAAAACAAATAAATGAATCAATTACTTTAAATGCTCATCATGAGAAACACCTCATAGCTTGACTCTGTGATTATGCTTTACTTATAGAACTATTTGTTAGATCTATAGAAAGAAACTATAAGACAGCATCACTAAAAGTAAAAATAACCTAATAATTTTTATTTTCACCTTAAATTTTGGTGTACCACAAGGATCCGTCCTATTCTTGAGTATGCCAGCTTAAAAATTATTAGGATTAGACCTCATTCATGTTTAGAAGGGCTCGGAAACTTAAAATCAGGCAGATCTATCTACTCTGATATGAAAAAAAGATCCTAAAGGAAACACCTTGAAGAAATTCGATCCCAAAGATTCCAGGAGGGGAATTTTTGCTGTTTCAATCAATATGTCCATATTCACATGGATACTGAAGAAGCCTAAAAAAAGGATCACAGACTATCTGGAAAATACACCTTGTCTTGAGCTTTAGGGGAACTCAGGTGACCTTGACAGGCAGTGGAAAGAGACACAGCATGAAATTTCGTAAAAATTTTTTGACTTTAAATAATTTTGCCTAATGTTACTGCTATGGTTTGGAAATGGTCCTTATGTAAACTCATAATGAGGCTCGGTCCCCAGCATGGTAGTGTTGGGAGGTGATGCCATGAAGAGGTGATTTGGTCATTAGAGGGATAAATGTCTTTGAGAAAGGGTTAGTCCTGGTGGGAATGGATTAGCTCCCAAGAGAGAAGGTTGTTATAGAGAGTTTCCCTCTCAAGTTTTGCCTCTTTTCACGGGCACTGGGCTCCCCTGCCGTTTCTCTGTCTGCCATGTCTTGACATAGCATGAAGGCATAACCAGAAGCTACCAGACGCAGACAACCCATCTTAAACACCCCAGCCCACAGAACCATGAACTATGCATACTTAAGGCCTTTTTTCATAGTAAATCACCTAGCCTCAGGTATTCTGTTACAGCAACACAGGAGGGACTTAAAACAGTTACATATAATTAAAAAAAAGTTTTGGGCAGTGCCTGTGGCTCAAGGAGTAGGGTGCCGGCCCAAAATACTGGAGGTGGCGGGTTCAAACCTGGCCCCAGCCAAAAACTGCAAAAAAAAAAAGTAAGTGCTTTGCACTGTTTGTAGAAAGCCAGTTTGTATTTTTATCTCCACATTTCTCTAGTGTTTTCTGTGAAGGGAGTAAAAACTAAATTTAGCAGGAATAAAAAAACTTTATGCTCTTTCACAATTCTCACAGTAGAAAAATTTAATGTTAAATGATTGGATATTTTTAGATTCAATTATCTGAAAAAAATGCTTTCATTTTTCACTTCACCTTGTACATTATAAATATGACTTAAGCTCCGACATATTGAGCAGTCAGACCAATATCATTTTTTATGATATTACTAAAGGACATTTTGAGTAAATGCACTGTTCTACTTTGATAAACTATAAAGCATTATAAAGTACTCACAAGCACCTTAACTTTTCTTATTAATTTTTTATAAATGAATTATGTGTCAATGTACTTGAAAGTAAGATGTCAAAATGCATGGTGTCACAGAATAGAAACTATTTAAACATTATCATATACCATGTAATGTAATGTATCTTTTATTCTCTCCAAATGTATTGTTTGGGGATATTTGGAGTGTTATTTATGAAATATTCTGAAGTTTAACAAACAAGGTCATGCTACCTCCATATGCACACTTGACAATTTCTTGAATTTCAATAACGCTGTCTCAGAAAGTTTGTTCTCCAAGATATGACATATTTGAAAAACTCAAGAAGGGCTCAAAAATGATATCTCTTGAAGAATAGAATATATAATTGTATGTATGTGCATGTGTGCAAGAAATGAGTAGGATTACAAACAAAAGAAAGTTAAAATAAATCTGGATTCCCTGTCAAAGATTTACAACAAGACAGTGACCAAAACTATAGGTGAATTGATTCAAAGTAGCTGTATGGATAAAGATACTTCCTGCTTCTAATTTTTTCCCTAATGGCAAAGAAATGCATTGCTATGGATGGAATATTTATATCTCCCCAAGTATATTGAAGCCCTATTCCCCAAGGTAATAGATTTGAAGGTAGGACCTTTAGGAAGCAATTAGGGTTAGATTAGGTCATCAGAGCAGGTCCCACAGGATGGGATTGATGACCTTATAAAAAGAAGAGAAGGGGTCAGGGAAGAGGCAGCAAAGCAAGGGTGGAAGTGGGGATACTGTTTAAGAATTAATGGAATTCCAGAGAGAAGTTTGGGATTCCCTGAGGGAGATGAGAGTGTATCATACTGGTGTGAAAAGTGGCTACATTTGGAATATATTTAGAAGGCACATTCAGACAGACCGAACGTGGATTCACATGGAATGTAGATGGAGAATTCAAGGTTGAGGTAAAGGTTTGGGATCCTGTGGAAGTGAAGGCTGGAGTTAGCATCAAGAAATGTGAATGGTGAGAGCAAAGGTTTGCAGGGGAAGATCAGTTTGGTTTTGAACATCTTATGTTTCTGATTATTTACAGATACTGAGGTGAAGACGTTAAGTAGACAGTTAAATATACAAGCCAGAAATTGATAAAAGAAGACTGGGCTGATAAAATAAATATTTTAATCAATATCTATCAATATTATATTGATGTAAAATTAAAGGTGTAAGATTGAATGAGAACACTGCGATTGCAAAGCATAGCAGTTAGTGATTTTCAACTGGAAGCATTTTCCCCCAGGGGTCAGCTGACAATGTCTGAAGATATTTTGGGTTGTCATGGCTGGGAGGTGAAGTATTACTGGCATCTCTCAGATAGAGGTGGGGCCCAGGGACCCTGCTGAATGTGGTACAATGTACCAGATAGCCCCATATAATAATGCATTGCCTGAGTCACACAAGGAAAAGAGAAAAGAGCCAAGATCTGAGCCCTCTGGCTCACCAATATTAAAAGGCTGGGAGAAGAGGAGAAATTAACAAGGGAGACAGTGAATGGACCCCCAGCAGTAGAATCACAACCAACAGGATGTGGACTCCGTGCAGCCCAGAGACACAGTGTACCACACAGGTGGGAGAAATAAAATGTGTCACATACTCTGCTACGACAAAAGAAAAGACACCTGAGAAATGACCACTGGTTTTAGGGAAGTGGAAGCCATCAGTGACATTAAAGAAAGCAGTTTTAGTAGAATGAGTGTGAAACCACTTAACGATCAACATTGTACACATTTTCTAACTCAGTTATTGCCAACCAGTAAACTTAAAATTAAATTAAAAGTCATGTTTCGTTATAACCGTAACACAACTAATCAACTACTCTTTGAAATACTAATCAACTTAATAATTAATTCCAAGTGGGATAATTTTTCTCAGCAGCATCCATCCCATTACTAATTTACAAACAAAACAAATGTTTTTGTTATACGGGTTTTTTTGTTATATGTTTTTTCAATGAATCAGAATAAAATTTGTATCAATCTAGAGACCCAAAACTTTTTACCTAGATGAAGACTATTTTTCATATAATTATTTACATAACAAAATCTCTCATATTCAAACTTAAAAAAGACAAATTCAAATAAAATTAGGCCATAATTGGAAAAGAAAGCACCATACGTTGCAACTAACAGGAACATCCATTTCGTATCCTTAGTTTTAAATGGCTTAAATAAATTCCACTGTGCTACATTACAGTATATATTTCTCACCTCTGGAATTTTTAATATGTCTCCAGAAGCACTTCCTATAAATTATATCCATGCTACAGAATACAACTGCGCCTATCTTGGAAGAAATTATATAAATGCATTTTATCATATTAAATTCTCTGTTAAGGTTATTATATTAGTTCTTTTCCCCTCATTTGTAAGAAATTATTTTAAGAACACCATGAGAAAGCTAACATCTGATTTCACTGCCTTCATCATTACTACATAGATGTGCTAATTATTGACAAATACTGTATTTCTAATGATTTTCTAAAGAACGAAGTGTTGGTTACATATTTCCTTAGAAAAATAACATTTTTCTCTCACTAGAATTAGTTCTCTATTTGTGAACATCTAGATACATTTATATCTCTATTGGACTCACTGAGGATAAACTGTTTACTTGATCAATTACACATAATTTCAATTTTTAATTTTATCTTGCAATTTTTATTATACACAGGGTGCGGAAAAAAACACATTTTAAGAAATGAAAAAACTTTATTAACATGGTAATATTCAATAAAAAACAGTAAGTCTTTTTATTTTGTACATTGTCTCTTGTATCTCTTGTAATTACAGTCAAACGTGACCTGAGTATTACCATTTTAATACATTTTTTTTCCTTTCTTAATGTGTATACCTTTTTTGGCAACCTTTGTATTTATAATTCAACATTACATTTTTTCAAAGTCAATCCTATAAACAGAATGAACATTAGGGGAAAAAATCCTTTTCTTTCTTTTTTTTTTTTTTTTTGATGAAGGAAACATTTAAGCCTTCAAAACATGACTTTTAACTTATTTTATCTGTGTTATGCTTTCCAAAAAAAAGTCACTCTTCTCTCTCTCTCCCCCTCTTCCTGCCATGTGTCTCATGTCTCTCCGTCTCTCTACTCTCTCTACCTTCTCTCTTCTCCTCTCCTCTCTTCCCCCATCTCTTTCTTTTTCTCTCTCTCTTTTCCCTCTTTCTTAATGCTGCTCTGCAGCATCTCCTGCCAATAAAGACCGTTTGTACAAAAAAAAGTCATATACTTTGAAAACAGAATTAATTTTAACCCACAGCCCTTAAACTTAATAATTAAATGAACTCAGGTTGGTTCTTTTACTTTATCTGTGCTGTAGTTTTCTAATATATGAAACGAGGAAAATGCAGTGTTTCTTGGTAAAAGAAAAAAGCTGAACTAATTTAGGCTTTTATAAATTAGTTACACAAAACTAATATGTACCATTTGCTTTTGAATTACAAAGCACAATTTGTTTTCTCGGTTACTAAACTGAAGTATATGATTGCTGCCACTGGATGGCAACCCAAGATACAGGAATACCTGAGAAACAGCCTGATGAAACTCTGCATTTCAAAGGGAATTTAAAAAGAGTTTATACTGGGAAAGAAACGTGTACTGCATGTATGTACATATGTATGTGCATATACGTACACATATTATATGTACTTCATGAATACAATCATTATGCAATTATAGTCTATCTTTCAGTAAGTTATATGTTAAGATTTTTATGAGGAAAATTACTGATGTCTCATTCTTATTTATCAGGACTACCTCAGAGTGTAATAAATTTTTAAAATTTCAGCTTCCAAGGTGTTCCTTTGATGAAACTTTATTTAAGGGAAGGAGACACCGGTGATGAATGTGTGGAAGGGAACTGTACAGTACGTAGATTACTGAATGTGAGGTTACCAAGGTTAAAAGTCACATGCTTTGGAAATAGGAAAATTAATTTTCACTCACATCACCTCATAATTATATGAAGTAGAGTGGATTCATTTTCTACCCTGGGCTGCAGTTTCCTTATGCAGGAGAAAAACACATCTCTATCATAGGGTCAATGAAAAGGAAAAATGAACTAATTTAGGCAAAAGAAGCAATTGTTATGCTTAGCATATGGTAGACACAAGACAAATGATAACTATAATATTGCCTACTCTATGATACAAATGAATGTTTTCATTTTTTCATTTCATTTCATTAATATTTGACTGCATCACAAGAAGAATGATCCACATTAACTTTTATTCATTCTGTCTGTGTAACGCTTTTCTAAAGCATACCTTCTAAATAAAAGTAGGGCTTGTTTAGTCAGCATTAAACCAAATCAGTGTATTCACTGTCTTTTCTATAAAATGCAGCAGCACCTAACCATCCTGAGTATAGCACACGCACCGTCAGAAATACATTGTGTACTTTATTGAGTTGAATTTTTAGGTAGAGTTCCTTTAAACCAGAAGTGAAGATTTACAAGCAAACTCAGCTTCAAATGACAACAGTCATCTCCTTTAAGATAAGGATACTTTCTTATGTGAGATAGTGGCAGACCAGGCTGAATAATAAACAGTCATGCTAGCAATAATCGTAGAAATGAAACCCTTACTCTGGTTTCACTAAGCGTAACCACAGGTACCTAAGTTTGTAGGCCATAGGAAATCAACTGCACAGAAAGATGTTAAATACCCTCAAATGATAGATAAAAAGGTTATATGCCCTCAAATGATAGATGAGCTTTCTCCCATTCAACCATACTACACTTTTTTCCTATACACATCTCTTCCAAATTTAAAGAATTGATTCCAAAATGTGGGAATAATAGGTTTTAGGGAAAGGGGGCTAAAAATAAAAGACTTGTATGTTTCCTTCATAAAGAAAAATGAGGCTCAGCACCTGTTAAGGCACCAGCCAGGTACACCTGAGTTTTCAGGTTCGAATCCAGCCCGGGACCCGCCAAACAACAATGATGGCTGCAACCAAAAAAAGAAAAAAAAAATGGCAGGGCATTGTGGTGGGTGCCTGTGGTCCCAGCTACTTGGGAGGCAGAGGCAAGAGACTCGCTTGAGCTGAGGAATTGGAGGTTGCTGTGAGCTGTGATGCCACGGTACTCTGTCCAGGGTGACAGCTTGAGGCTCTGTCTCAAAAAAATCAATCAATCAATCAATCAATCAATCAATAAAAATAAAACAAAAATGAAGGTTTTTTTTCTTCCTAACATTCACTCTATTTCTGCCATTGACTTTGAATAAACATAATAAACTTGAAAGATAAAATTAAATGATGAAATTATATGTAGTTAATTAAATAAGAATTTTACTAGGAAAGAAAGTTTATTTACTGTTCTTCATCCCAAGGCCTGAAGTTTACATCCCTTTAATTTAGACACCTTAGCAAATCTCTACAGCATGCATTGAGTTCAAGTCCTCATCCTGTCTACTGGAGAAACAATGATATGTAATGCAGAGTTACTGAAATAAGAAGTCTGAAGTTCATAGAAGTATACAGATGAGAGAAATGTAAAAGGAAGAAAAGAAGAGACAGGAAGAATTTGAACAGGGAAAAATTGAAAGCATTCCCACTTAGACCTGGAACCAGAAATGATTGTACACTTTCTCCCCCCTGTTCAACATAGTGTTTGAAGTCCTAGCCAGAGCAACCAGGCAAGAGTAGGAAATCAAGGTACACAATGAGAAAAACGGGGATCAAATTATCACTGTTTGGGAGACAACATGTTCTTCTATGTAGAAAATCCTGAAGATTCAACCAAGAGACTCTTGCCACTGATAAATAAATTCAGTAGAGTCTGAAACAAGTTTCATCAAAGAAACACCCTGGAAGCAGAAATTTTAAGTAAATGTGCACAAATCAGTAGCTTTCATATCCACCAATAATGGTCAAGCTAAGAATCAAATCAAAGGTGTAACACCTTTTGCAGTAGCAACAAAGGAAATAAAATATCTAGGAATATACCTCACAGAAGTGGTGAGAATTATGAAACACTCAGGAAAGAAATTAGAGATGATGTAAAGGGATGGAAAAATATACCATGCTCATGGATCAGGAGAATCAAAATTGTTAAATGTCTATGTACTAGTGATTTACAGATTCACTGCAATTCCCATTAAAATACCAATGCCATATTTCATAGATCTTGAAAAATTGTTCTATGCTTCATATGGAACCAGGAAAAACCCCACATAGCCAAGGAAACCTTATGTGATAAGAACAAAGCAGGAGGCATCACTTTACCAGACTTCACGCTAGACTACAAGACTATAGTAACTTACACAGCATGGTACTAGCACAAAAAAAGGACAGAGACCCATGGATCAGAACTGAAAACCCAGAGATAAAATTATCCTTGTGTTCCAACCTAATTTTTGGAAAAAAAATCTAAAAAGATAAAAACATACACTGGAGAAATGAATCCTTGTTTAATATACGGGAGTGGGAAAACTGAATAGCCACAGGTACAAGACTGAAACAGGAACTGCACCTCTCAATACCCACAAAAATTAAATCATGATGGATAAAAGACATTAAGCTAATGCAGGAAAATATAAGAATTCTAGGAGAAAATGTTGGAGAAACTTATAGATATTGGCCTAGGCAAAGAATTCATGACGTAGACCACAAGAATAATCACAGCAACAAGAAAAATAAATAAATAGAACTTGATCAAATTATAAAGCTACTGCGTAGCCAAGGATACAATCAAAAGAGCAAATGGACAACCCATAGAATAAGAAACCAATATTTGCATCCTATACATTTGATAAAAGACTGATAAGCAGCATCCATAAAAACTTCAGCAAATAAATAAGAAACAACCAAACAATATCCTTAAAAATTGGGTAAAAAACATGAACAGAAATGTTTCAAAAGAAAATGTATCAATGGCCAACAAACTCATGAAAAAATGCTCAATCTATTTAATTATAAGGGAAATTCAAATCAAAACCAAAGCAACTCATAGTAATAAAAACAAAGCCTAAGGCATCACTCACCAGACTTCAGGCTGTATTACACATCCACAATAGTCAAAACAGCATGGTACTGGCACAAAAATAGAGATATAGACATATGGAACCAAACAGAAAACCAAGTAATGAAATCAGTCTCTTATCTCCATCAGATCTTCAATAACCCAAGCAAAAGCATACACAGGGGAAAAGAATCTCTGTTCAACAAATGGTACAGAGAGACCAGGATAACCACGTGTAAAAGACTAAAACTAGACCAGCATCTTTCACTACTTACAAAAATCAATGGATGAAAGATTTAAATCTGAAACATAAATTGATAAAAATGCTAGAAGAAACTGTGGAAAAACTCTTGAGGATGTCAGCCTGGGGAAAGATTTTATGACAAAGACTTTAGCAGCCATTATGGCAACAACAAAAATAAACAAATGGACAGCTAAGGACATGACAAAGCAAATGGATACCCTTCAGAATGGGAAAAGATATATTTACATGTTACAAGTTTGACAAGAGTTGATAACTAGAAGGTACACAGAACTCAAATTAATCAACAAATAAAGAGCAATCCTATCACCATGCCAAAGACATGAACAGAACCTTCTAGGAAGAAGAGAGATGAATAACTTACAAGCATGAAAAAATGCTCATCATCTCTAATCATCAGAGAAGTGCAAATCAAAAACACCCTGAGATACCACCCAACCCCAGTGAGAACAGCCCACATCTCAAAATCTCAAATCTGCAGATGCTGGCATGGAGGTAGAAAGAAGGGAACACTTTTGTGCTGTTGGCAGGACTGCAAACTAATACAGCCTCTTTGGAAAGAAGTATGGAGACTTCAAAGAACTCAAATTCGGCCTCGCATTTTATCCTGCAATCCCACTACTAGGCATCTACCCAAAAGAAAAAAAAAATCATTTTATCATAGGGACATTTTCATTATATTTTTCTTGCAGCTCAATTTACAATCACCAAGATGTGGAAACAACCTAAATCTCCACCAACCTAGGAATGGATTAACAAACCGTGGTATAGGTATGCCATGGAATACTATTCAGCCATTTAAAAAGATGGAGACTTTACATGTTTTGTATTAATCCAGATGGGGTTGTAACACATTTTTCTTAGTAAAATATTACAAGATAGAAAAGCAAGTATCCAATGTATTCAATACTAGTATGAAGCCAGTAGATGAGCTAATGCATGCCCACACAAGAGAAAAACTCAGTTCAACTCATGATGTGGGAAGAGGGAAGAAGTGAGGATGATTGCTGTGCTCCCACTTAATGGGCACAATGTGGGTTTATATGGCATACGTCCTGGGGGGGTGAGACACAACCACAACAGGGACTATACCTGACAAATGCAAACACTGTACCCTAATTCTTAGTACCCTCAAATTAACCTGAAATAAAAAAGCAAAAAGAAAGCTATATATGTAAACAAGACGTGCGTACCCCTGAATACTCCCACATTTAAAAAAAGAACAGAAAATAAATGAGACAGGGTAAAGAATTCACTCAGCACACACATAAAAAGAAATACGTTTGTAAGGTAGATGGCTAAAGGACAAATAGAATAGATTTAAGACTGACAAGGGGGTAAAGCACATGACGGACAAAAGCAAGAGCAGGCTAAAGGTCCTGAGGCTCAAAAGCGAATGGTACATGTGGGAAGTGATAAAACATGCACTGGGTAACAACAGTTAGTCAGACAGGTGCTGCGTAAAGATGGTAGTTCCCTAACATTATAACGGAGGTGAAAATAGAGAGAAATATTAAAAAGGTTATATACCCTCAACTAATTGAGAAACCAATTTAGCCATACTTCATTTTTCTTCCTATATTTTTCTCTTCCAATTTTAAAATGTAGTACAGGTTTAAAGCCTCGGAACAGAAGGCTCTACCATGTAGCCTAGGTGTGTGGTAAGCTATACCATCTACATGTGTGAAGTACACTCTGATGTTTGCACAAACACAAATTGCCGGAGGACGCATTTCTCAGACTACGTTCATCACTAAGGGATGCATAACTGTAATTAATTTTTCAATGTAGACAGGAACTTAGAGGGCCTTGGGTGTCAAGCAAAGAAGCTTGAAGTTGATCTGGACGAACATAGGACAGCATTACCTAATTTGAAGCAGAGGAGTTTAATGACAGTCATATTTTTGGAAACGCTTGTGCCAGTATGGAATAGAGAACTAAGTGAGTGGCAAGGATCCCAGAGACAAATGAGATTCCAGACTAATACAGAAGGAATGAAGGTGGAGGGAGGTGGACAAGGCCTGATAATAGTCAGGGTACGAAACTTACACTGAACCTGAATATTTGGTTTGAATGCTTCCCTAAACTGGCTACTCAGCTGAATCTTTAACACAAACGCTGCCTGAATTCCTGATTATTTTGCTCTAGTTTGCCTTACAAGGTGTTGTGAAGAGGACAAAAACTATCAATTTGGTGACAATGTTTTGTCATAGTTGAGGCACATTTTCTTTTTTTAAGAATCCTGAAAATCCTCTCTGAAAATTTTCCTTACAGGAGTTTGTGGGCTCTGATAGGATGAAGTGAGTATGTCACACAATCCTTTTGGCTGTCCTTAGAAGTTGAAGTGCACTTGGATACAGGGGGAGGTTCCTGAAGAGGTGCGGAGACAGAGCTTTGAGTGACTTTCTGAGGTGCTCAGAAAAGGCGGCCTATTGTGGTGCGGAGACAAACATATCCCCTGAATCTCCAATAGTTAAACAAACATTACTGCAAGATATTACTTTTGGATTATGGTTAGATGACTTTCCAGATACTCCAAGAAATTTTGTATAGAGCCTGGACATTTAAGAAATATCTTAACAACTTGATAATGTCTTTATGGAACATAAATATCCCTATATATTTATAATGAGTTAACAGACTTTGTCCTGGAATAGAGCATTAATATTTGATAATCTTCTGTCATTTCCATATATCATGGATTTGCACATTCAGGTGACTTCACATTAAATTGCTGCACCCTACCCACATATGGAGACGAAAGCGTTAACTGTAATTTGCTTCACATCCATTTATCTGAAGCAAATTATAGTTAATACTCCCAAAGCACAATAGAATAACTAACCACAGTAGCAGGAAACTTCTTTTTCTGATAGTGAATACTACTTCAAAAGACAGAGAGAAATCAACAAAAAATTCAAGAAAAAAAATACAAGCAACAATTTTGTTTTAAATAAACTCCACGTTCGTGAAATGCTAATTAAGAACAGGGAACAGGGAGCACGGCTCTTTAATGACATGACAAATAATAAAAATGTCTTGATTCAAAATTATCCAGAAAAAGAAGCACTGTTCTTGGGGGGGAGGGGGGGGAGAATGAAGAAAGGAAAAGCCCCGGTAGTAAGAAAGAGAAAGATTTGATTGTTTATAGTGTAATAAATTATGCACAGTTTTCAGGGTTAAAGGTCAGCAGGAAGAGCTTTAAAAGCCATTTTATTGACAAGTTAGACATTATGTTAAAATAGGTGTGTGTTAGCAGGGGCTAAAAAGAGCTTTTGATGGATTATGGTGAGAGATTTAATTATCTTCCGAGGGTTGCATTGTGGTTGGCATTGGATTGAAATTTGAACAGTAAATTAGACTCCAACACTGCCTTTTTACTCGCGTGGACCATACCACCAGCATTTGAAAGACACTCATACTTACAGTGTTCACATCTCCTGTGCTGTTTTTGGATGAAAAAAATACACTCGTCATTTTCACATCCATTTATTCAGTTGCTCATCACTGACACATGTAATTTATTAGCGACTGGCACTAGAGCATAACAGTGGACATACCACGAGCTCTGGCATTAGATCTGCAGTCTTAGCTCTGCTACCTCTGCTGATGGGCTCTTGAATTACTGACTTACTGTCTCCAATCCTTACTTTCTTTTTCTGAAAATAGAGATCATAATGACACTTCCTTAACAGCATCACTGTTAGGCGATAATACAAAGTACTTAGCCATGGTCGGCTTCAAGGAAGTAGTAATGTTCTCTACTCTGATGAACTACACATAATCCTAGTATTGGTGAGTGGATGGTTTCCTCAGAGCTTACAAGAGCTTTACAAGCTTATAAACAAACAAAGCCACATTAACTTAATTTCTACGTTTTTGATCACTGCCTGCAAAAAGCTAGCTGTCAGTTCTCTCAAAAGCCCTTGATATTGGGTGTTCCTAAGAATCCATAGTACCTGTCTAGAGGTCTGCCCCTGCTCGGGCAGCCTCAAAGCCATTGCACTCGCAGGAATGCTGCAGCCAGCACCATGGTCTCTTCTAGGGACCACAGTCTCAGCTTTCTCGACTCTATCACTAATGATCCAGGTGCTGTCATGGAAATCTAAATGCCCTGCAGCCCCAAACACGCTCATGAACTGAGTAAAACACAAGGGTCCTCCTCATTCCTTCAGACTTCAGATGCAATGGAGACTAAGGTGGAAAAGGATGCTGAGTGGTCGACACCAGGATGCACTTGAAGTTGGAATTATTTTCTTTGGGGGGGGCGTCCTCGTGCCTCCTCCTTCTTAGATCTGGATGATTCCATCTGGAAATAGGATTCTAGCCTCTGTGGTCTCAGTTCCACTTCGCCAGAAATATCTGAATCTTACTTAGATGAAGCCTGGGCCCTCACTTGTGGAACAAAATAGTGAAGGAGACGGACACCTAAGCAAGTGATGTTGTAAGTAAATGGGGCCACAGAGGCACATGCCAAGTGTAAGGGACCTCAGAGAAGGAAACCGTCCATTGATCACGCCTTGTGAAAAAGTCACATTTACTCCTGATTTTGAAGGACTAGTCAGAGAGAACTCCACCAAGACTGAAATGCTTGTCCCAAATCATAGAGATGAATGGGCATTTGGTATATGCTTAGATTGGAAATGTGTTTAAGTAGATAGGAAAAAAAGAAGTAGACAGCTGCCAAGAAAGTTTAAACTGAGAAGGGATTTATAAGCATGGAATTGCACTGTTGATTTTTTAAAATAAAAATCACCTGCATGGGGTATTAATGTGCATGGGAGGTAGCAGGTGGATACATCAGGAATCTTTACAAAAAACACTGGGGGAAATAATAAGGGCCTGAGTGTGGTAAGGTTGGTAGTAAAATGGATATACCAGTGGAAGAAAGACCAAAGAAACACAACTGCAAGTCAAACTCCCAACCACTACTCTTTACTTTTGTATATATTTTCAGATCATTGTACATGTGGAAAGTCATAAATTACAGCAATTTGAAATCCAAACATACAGGCTGGGTGTGGTAGGCCATGCTTGAAATCCTAACATTCTGGAAGGCCAAGGAGGGTAGATTGCTAGATCAGGCTGAGCAAAGGCAAGACCCCATCTCTACTAAAAATAAAAAAGACTAGCTGGGCATTGCAGCAGGTGTCTGTAGTCTCAGCTACTCTGGAGGTTGAGGCAAGAGGATCTCTTGAGCCCAAGAGTTTGAGGTTGTGGTGAGCTAGGCTGATGCCAGGGCACTCCACACAGGGCAACAGAATGAGACTTTGTCTTTAAAAAAAAAAATCCCAGCAAATAGAAATGTAACATTAGTTACAATCCAAATGCTATAGAGGTATTGAATTTAAGAAAATAACCCTTAATTTAGTTCCATGTTTGAAAATCAGCTACAATGCAGATTTGTTTCCATATTTTATACAGATTTTAAAAATGTATTCCTCTTGAGCTGAGATATACATCTGTGCTTAGTGACATATACAGGAATGAGTTCCACAGCTTTTGAAGAATCACCTTCATAGGTTACTGCCGGGTTTGGAATATACCAGAATAAATACGTTTAAAACTTGTGTTATAATAAGAGATTATGGAAAATGTAATAAATGTACATGTCTTTCCACGTAGTTGTTAAAGATCACACACGACAGACTTACGGCATGCTCTTCAGACTGCATTTCCAGGCCTTCTTTTGGGAAAGTGAAAGAAAATGAATTTAGCAGGTTGGCAACATTATCTGCTGAAAGCTTGTGACATCACGTCCTTATAATTGAAGGCCGTGATCGGTCCTGTCCAACACAGAGCAGTTTAGGGGTGATTCCATGAGAGCAGCCTCTGTAGCATATTCTTTCCTATAGCATATTCTGGGGAATTAATGTCAGAATACCGTTTTGAAATATCTCAAATACATAATTGTTTTCAAATATTCCATATTTTGTGTAGACTAAAAGGTGATAGTCTACATTTTTCGCAATTTTTAGTCATTAAGTGCAGGTAGACACAGGTTGGTAGACAAAGTTCTGCAACCTCTTCAGATTCATCTTTCATTGTGACTCCCTTCATCCCACCTTCAACCTACACTCAAACCCTGCTCCATACTCACTTCCTCTGTTCTTAACCAGAACTTTTCTTCCCCTTCCCTCATGGTGCAGATGTTTCCTTTGTCCAGAACACTCTCTCCCCTTTGCCCTTTTCATCTAGCTACTTCTTACTTACCCTACAGGTCTCTGTGAAAGTCCCTCTAGTATCAGGTTCCCCTAGAAATAGACCCTTGTTTAAGAAACACACTGGGGAAGATGTTCTCAGGTGAAGGAAATGAAGGATGCAAGCTGGAGAAGGAGATACAAGCTCTACTAAAAATGGCCTGGCACCTGTAGCTCAGCGGCTAGGGCACTGGACACATACATGGGGGCTGGTGGGTTCGAACCCACCCCTGGCCTGCCAAAAAACAATGACAACTACAACCAAAACATAGCCGGGGATTGCGGTGGACACCTGTAGTCCCAGCTGCTTGGGAGGTTGAGGCAGGAGAATAGCTTAAGCCCAAGAGTTTGAGGTTGCTGTGAGCTGTGGCACCACAGCACTCGACTGAGGGTGACACAGCTAGACTCTCTCTCAAGGAAAAAAAAAAAAAACAGCTCTCCTAAAAGGGGTCTCAGCTGTAGTCTGGCTTCCTCTGGTCACACCAGCAAGCAACGAAGCTCAAATCGCACCCCCTTAAGGTGCAAGGTGATTCCAACTTGGAGCAAGGAGGCTGTTCTTAGGAACCTTAGTTATTACCTGATAACTGGGTGTTGCAGTGGGTAGCTCTGTGGAGGGGTACGTGGACTCTGGCCCAGCTGGCAATTCCACGGAAAAGCTTGGAAGACTTGTTAAGCAACACCTTCAGGGGATAGGGGTGCTGCAGGTCAAGGGGAGAGTGGGGAGGGAGGAAGCGATAGCAGCCACACGTCCTGCACTGTCTGACTCCCAGAAGCTGCTCCAGTACATCCCACAGCACCAGCTCGCACCATCTCCTGGCCCACAGGCCGGCACAGGTGCAGTTACTTCCAGAGCAGCGGGGAGCACAGAGACACATTTTGAATGCTGCAGCCCAGAGCCTCCTACTCGGTAGGCACCCATAAAGATGGGCTAATGATCAACAGTGAGAAAGCTAAAATCCCGGAACAGAAATTCTTTAGTAGGGAAAATCTTTTGAAACAGCTTACGCGCCAGTAAATCAAGTTGTTTGCACTGGTTTGTATCGCGTTAAAAGTCATCTGCTTCCTAAAGATGGACAACGACAAAGATTCTTGATGTTCACGTTATTTTAGTAAAAACCATTCTAGACAGGTGTGGTTTCTCTGCATGTTGTACCACACACAAGTCGCTCTCCAGTTTATTTTGAATTAAAAACTAAACACTTGTTTGGTTGGTGAAATCTTCATGAAGCTGAACAGTTTGTTGTCCTGGCAGTTACCAAACTTTTAGAGAGAAAAGCAATGCATTTGCAATTAAAATGAACAGGAAACTGCTAATTAGGGATTCCCAAACAAGAATGTGTTTTCCAAAGAACAGCATGGAAATGTTTTAAGATAAGTAAATAATAAAAATAATAATAAAAGCATGTTGGTGGATAGCTCTCAAAAGACACGTGTGAGAACACAGGATAAATTATGTCAATGTCTGCACTAAGGAATAAGGTCTGTGTATTCATCTCCAGGCTTTCTGTGTTGACTTGGACAGAGTCCCAAAGAGAAGCTGACTTGTGTATCTGCAGGAATGAATTCCTAATTAGCTACCCAGTCCTGAAACTTTCACATTCTACAAATACCTTTACCTGCTGGTCTGGCCTAGGCAAGAAACTTTTGGCCAAAGAATTTTTTAAAACTGTAGAACCTCATGATAATGAAAACAACATGTTCAAAACATAAAATACTACTGCACTGAAATATTCAGCTTTCCTTAGGGACAATCTTTATTTCAATCCTAATTTATTTCCTTTCAATGAAATAATGTTATCACTAATAAGCCACAAATTTTCCTCCCTGTTCTGGAGATACAATGCTGAGAATAAATATGATTGATCTTTACCTTATGTTATTTTCAGTTATCCAGCAGTATATTATCTATTAGTCTATTTAGAAGCCTCCAAATAGCTATTATTATGCAAAACTATGTATCGTATTTTGTATGTTTGCTTCACCTACTAAACAATGTTACAGACCCAAATGTACCTTAAATAATTAATCTCCATCAGCGATACTAAATATCTCAGGAGGATGTGATCAATGTTTTTCTTCCAGAAATATGCAACGCTTAAAATTCTGTCTGTGTTAGAGGCTTCAGCCATCTGAAAACAAAGTTGATTATGTAGAAGGTGTTCCATACATCAAAATGGGAAACAACCAGATAATGAATCTTCTCCAAAATCCAACTAAACAAGAATCAAGATCCTTTCTGCAATAAGATTTATCACATCGTGAAATCCAAAGTTCCTCCATACGGAAATATGTTCTTTATTTCTTTAAAAAGTCTAAAATCTGCAAAATATTCCATGGTATACATGTACCACAATTTATTAATCCATTCGTGGGTCGATGGGCACTTGGATGGAGCTGGAACACATTCTTCTTAGCAAAGGATCTCAAGAATGGAAGACAAAGTATCCAATGTACTCAGTCCTGCTATGAAGCTAATTTATAGCTTTCATATTTTAGCACAAGACTATGGGGAAAGGGACAAGGAAAGAGAGGGAAGGAGCGAGGTTGAGGTGGAGGGAGGGTAATTGGTGGGGCCACACCTACAGTGCATCTTAGAAGGGTACAGGCGAAACTTGCTAAATGCAGAATACAAATGTCTTTTTTTTTTTTTTTGAGACAGAGCCTCAAGCTGTCACCCTGGGTAGAGTGCAGTGTCATTATAGCTCACAGCAACCTCCAATTCCTGGGCTCAAGCGAGTCTCCTGCCTCTGCCTCCCAAATATCTGGGACCACAATCGCCCGCCACAACGCCGACCATTTTTTTGGTTGCAGCTGTCATTGTTGTTTGGCAGGCCTGAGCTGGATTCGAACCCACCAGCTCAGGTGTATGTGGCTGGCTCCTTAGCCCATTGAGCCACAGGCGCCGAGCCAATTATCTAGCAAAGGGTGTTTTTGTTGTTGTTGTTGTTTGTTTGTTTTTGCAGTTTTTTTGACTGGGGCTGGGTTTGAACCCGCCACCTCCGGCATATGAGGCCGGTGCCCTACTCACTGAGCCACAGGCGCTGAAATGTCTTCATATAATAACTAAGAAAATGCCATGAAGGCT